>JAODPA010118829.1:0-18409 GCA_025585075.1 Nepenthes mirabilis | reverse complement strand
TAACCTTTTTTTTTTTTTGGGGGGGGGGGGGATATTGCCTTGATAAAAATATTATTAGTGTAAAATGAGTGTCTATTTTTGAATCATTCATGTGCCACTATATACCAATAGAGAAATACCAAATATCTCACAAAAGATTATTCCCACTATATACCAATACGTCCTTAACCGCGGTGATTTTTTACACAAAAGATTCATGAATTTACATTCCAGAAGAGGAAATACAGAGGAGATTATTCCCAGTTCAGCTTTCGGAGCTTGGATGGGCGGATGCTCGCTCTACTCCAAGGGTCAGAAGCAACAATGCAGAAACCGCGATGCACAGTGCAGTAAGCATAATTATCACCATTGCATGCAGTGATATGTAAGGGGTGAGGAAGAAGACAACTGCAATCGAACCGCTCTGCCATACCTTGAGCTGTGCAAAGGCTCCCTCCTGTAAATATAAAAATGAAAAGAAGAAAGGTTTGAAGGAAAAACACCATGCGACGCGAGGATATCCCCCAAGCATTTCTCTCACTAAGATCATGCATTGGTAAGTTTTGGAACTGGGCATCACAACTAATTCCAAATCCGAAATCCTTAAGTTTTTCTAAACCCCTTTTCTTTAGGTTTTCAAATGGTTTTGGCACAAGAACTAAGTAGACATAAAATTAAGTAATCTTCAGATGCAGATAATCCTTGCACATAGCACATCAATAGATGAATTGACAACAAGATGATTAAGGAGTCCTGCCAATCAGAGTTGCAGTGATGATACAGAATATAATAGTTGTAGTGATCCAGGATTAGTTAGTTTAGCAGGTTAATAGAAGTGACAAAATTCATTTGTAATAAACAATTGATTTGCTTTATACAGGTGATATTGTTCGCCCCACATATGCTAATTACATATGCTAACCATACTTGACACAATCGACTTGCTTTAAGTCATCAATTAATGATAAAAGTCTAATCTCTAAAGATTCTCAGGATTCCCTCTTTTCCTAATTTATATTTTCTTTCTCATTTCCTCTCCTTTCTCAATCAATCTGACATTTTCACGGCTATGAACTGAAAACTCAGGTTATACCAATTTTCCATCAGGGCAGATGAACTGCAAATCAATTTTCTTAATGAAGTACAAGAATATCTGACAGCACAAGGATTCATACCTTAGCAAAAGGAAGCAATAAATGTTGACGTTTGCAAACTTTACACCTCAAAAACCAAGAATGAAAAAGGGACGATGGAAGAAAGAGTGGAAGCAGACGACAAAAAGACTGCTGATGAATTGGGCCAAATTTTAGCAACGATGAGAGCTACAATCTGTTAATAAGGTAGAATGGCATACTAAAGCATGCATTCCAACTCCTTTTGATAGTAGCAGTCGCCAACAATTCCTAAATAGCAAGAAACAGGGGAAAGAAATCAGATTTGGCCATGAAGAGACCACCAACCATCTTTCCAACCCTAAAGATAGGTATTCCAATGTTTGAAGGCTCTTACCGAAGAAGCACAGTGAGGGGATGGCAGAAGTACTAAAAGATTCTCAAAGGATGGATTTCTATCTATGCACCTGGAGGTCAGACATGCTGCACTTGGCTAACACACGCCCATGTGGAGTAGGCAAATTAGCCTTTCTGCAAAGTGAGTGTGTAGACACCAGATTCAAGGAGAAAACACGTACCTTGCAATAAAAAGTCTGAGTGCCAAATGTATGGAGTCCAGCTGTGGATTAACTAGAAAAGATTGAAATGGAGTTGGTGGTTGACTTCCATAAATGGTACGGGATGCCGGAGAATGTGAGAGAAACCATCATAAAGGAAGCAAGAGAAGGAAGTAGCTCCAAAGGGATATTGATTGACCACCACATGAAACCAAATTGAGCAGTCTTTTCTGTTATTGATCCCTGTGTCGTATTTGTAATGTTATCATGAAAAAAGGTATGGAATACCTCTTTAATAGTTACACGCATAAGTTCACTTCTAAAACTCTCAAGATTTGGCCACTCCGTGATTATCCCATATGTTGGGAGGGGACCCCTTTGCATAGGTGTGAAACCTATCACAACCAGGACCAGTGAACTACAAATCGTCTTGATAATGACACTAAAACATATGATCAAAATATAATACGAATCGTACTTACCTTGCAATAGACCTCAATAATTATATGCCCATAGGGCCTACAAAAATAAATTACCAATAAACCCTCCAAAATATACAATTTCCCTCAGGATCTATAATGGAAGATCAAAAAAATTATAATTCAACAATAAGCAATACTAACTATACAAATATCAGAAACAATTTGTATAATAACATCAATTCAAATCCCCCAAACAAAGCTACAAATCTCTATAACTCTTCAAAGATAGTCAGCCAAATCCGATATTCTGAAATGCAAAAATATGACAGTGAACTAAATGCCCAACAAATAATCCATAATCCAAATGATAAAAACAAAATATGATAAGTAAAATCAAATGAATTTATCAAAACAAACAATCATACAAACCATCAAACAATCCAGATAATGATCCAACAAAATATAATAAGAAAATAGAATATCCATATTTCCAAACCATATTCATCTATCGGTCAATGTCTTTTCACCTCACCATTGGCAGGGACTAATATCATATACCATTGCCATTACATAATCGTAGCTGGACATATCTCAACTTAACTCATATATATTCATCAATTTTATATGATGGTTCACGCCAAGAATAAGCAACATCTCGAATGAAAACATCACAATCCTTTCAACATACAATGAACAAATTAGGCTTCATACAAGTAGACTACACAAAGGGCCACTGAGTCTATATTTTTGAATTCACTAGTGTCTTCACACATTATCTTTAACTCATCCATATCAACAACAATATATCAAGGACAAAGGTAATGAGTTTAACGACACCACGTGTCCAAAGGACTGATAAAAGCATGAAAATCTAACAACACTACAACGTGTCTAAAGGGATGATCAACAATATAAAAGTTCAACAAAAAGAAATATTCAATAAGGAAAATGATCTAACCGATATTCAAAGTGTCCATGTCTTTCACGTTAAACTCTTAAATTCAAACCTTAACATCAAATGGACATCATTATATTACTAAATCAATCCAACAACCACCTGACTAACCTTAATGGACTAAAATTATTGTGTAAAATATTTTCCACAAACTAAAATCCCAACAATATCAACTCAATCAACCTTTAAATCATCATTGCCATAATATACAATTCAAACCGCCTAATAGCCACTAGACTAAAACCAAACCTTTCAATAAATATATAGTTAACCTGTAAATGTTGCACTATAAGTATAATAATCTGCATCCTGACACATTTTTTATCCTTAAACAATATATTATTATACTATATACAATGTTATACTGTATTATTTGTTAACATATAATATATTTTGTTTTTAGTATTTTAAAATAATATTGTATTAATTATTTGTTTGTTTCAACAGATTGTTAATAAGGTCATCTTCCAAGATTGACACTAGTTCACCTTCACCTTCCAATGAAGAAGACAATGATAAGCCATTGTAGATATATATTACAAAGTATAACAAGTTTAATAAATGAGGTGGAAGCTTACCTGGGCAATGAAATTTTTGCCATCAAACGAAAAAAAGTTTCTGTACAGGAATTCGTGCTCATCTACCAAAAATACCCAATTTGAGAATTAATCCTTACAAAAAAGTGATATCAAATGATATCGCAAAAATGTAAAAAATGGAGAATGACGCAAAGGCAAGAGTGTAAAATAATGCACCAAAAAAGGTCTTTTTGCCTAACCAAGCATCACTTGGCAATGTAACATCACCCCAAACCCAATCTACAATAGGGAGCTTTGTGCTAGGCAAATATGACCTAAAGAAGAGGAAGACAAATACAAGTAGAGGTACATCTTCTAACTCTATTGCGAAAGTTTTTAACAACATAACACAACTTTAGTTGCACGATGAGATAGCTAAAATGTTTTATTCTGCCGGCTTGCTATTTCACTTAGCAAGGAACCCATATTATGTGAGTTATTATACTTTTACGATCAATAACTCACTTGCGGGCTATTTGCCATTTGGATATAATTTGTTAGGAACTACATTGCTCCAATAAGAGAAAGCTAATATCGAAAGGTTGTTACAACCTATTAGAAGAACATGGAATGAGAAAGGTGTGAGTATTGTGAATAATGGGTGGAGTAACTCTCAAAGAAAGCCATTGATTAACTTTATGGTCGTAATAGAAGGTAGTCCTATATTTCTCAAAGCGATTGATTGCTCGGGAAAAATTAAGGACAAAGATTTTATCTTTAATGGCTTCCATACACTTAATCTCACCTTACAAAATATTTATGCCGCAAAAAATGTGGAAAGCAATCAAGTGTCATTTAATGAGAGTTCTTAGATCATACAAATTTTTGATAATTGTTTGTTTATCAAGAATTTCATTATGAATCACTCCATTTGATTGTGTATGCTTAACAACTATGTTCCTTTGAAATCACTTTCGGTGACCACTACTCGTTTTGCCTCGATTACTATTATATTGAAGATATTTAAACTCTCATAAATGTAGCACTTCAAACTTTAGTTATACGTAAAAAATGGGGGACGTACAGAGAAGATGATTTGGGAAAAGTTAAATATGTGAAGAAGTTACTCTTAGATAACATTTGGTAGGATAAGATTGATTACTTATTTTTCTTCACCACTTCTATATATAATATGCTTAGGGCCTGTGACACGAATAAGTCTCACCTTCACTTAGTATAGGTACAACATTCTTACCGACATATAGAGTAAGAACAACATGCCATTTCATTGCATAGCCCATTCTCTAAATCCAAAGTAATTAAAGTATTATAATTTATCACTTTTATATTATCTAGTTATATATTCATTAAACAAAATTGCATTCAAATCTAACACTTTATTCTTAGTTATAATTTATAAGGTACAATAACAATCAATGAATTAGTGAAGGGCTAAACAGAGTTCCTTCACACAAAGACTTGAAAATTTCTCAAATGATGAAACATATGAAAATGTAATATCCTAATCCGGAAGATTGAGATAAGGCTAACATAGAGTTCGCTGATTTTTCATCAAAGACAAATCAATTTGCAGATATTGATTTTATTAGTGATCGCTATAATATGGATCCGAAAAGCTAGTGGGTTGTTTATGATCCAAGTTCACCTTTGCTTCAATCTTTAGCTTCAAAGCTACTTGTGCAATCATTTTCATTATCATGTTATGAGAGAAATTTGAAAATTTACTCCCTTGTCTATTCATTGAGAATAAATAAAATGACTCCAAAACACATCAAATATTTGGTTTTTCATTCAATACAATTTTCATCTACTTTCAAGCAAGAGTGCATGATACTCGCAAAGAGAGAAAAATGTAAAACATTTGTAGAGATGTATTTGACTCACTCGGTGATATTGGAGAATAGAAATTACATACCTCTCATTGGATGAGTTGGATTTAGAGTGTGTTATTTTTACCGATAATAGTGATGGAAATGGAGACAATGAAGAAAATGTTATCATGAAAACTTGAAAGTAACATACTTTTTATAATTAAATGTCATTGATATTTAATATTCTTCCCTTTATGAAAATTATATCAATGTTATTGTCATTATGTGAATACATACCAGTTCTTCCTATATATTTTTTTTTTATGTGAGATTCAAAAAAAATATATTTTTATTTTAAATTTAGTATAAAATAGTAGTATTCATCAATTAAAAACTTATAAACCATAATTATAGTTTTTGTGTCTCCAACATGTCATATCCTTGATTTTTAAAAAATAACGTATCGGCGATCGGTATTGTGTCATGACTGCATCTTGTATTGGTTTCCATACTACATAGATTGGTGAAACAAGAATGTAAAGGCTTACCAGGTTATCAGCTTAATTCATCTTATTTTGAATCCTCCAGAAACCATTACCACAACTACTATAGAAAAACAGTGCAAGGAATGAACATATTTAAGAAAGACTTCGTGAAAACTGAAGACCTCATATTCACATATTAATAGCTTCGATTCTCAAAGTATGTAATGTATAGTTATCTATGATTGTTCTTGGGTCAATTTTGTTAAGCCTATCCAAGCAGTATAATATTATTAAAATATATTCTCCACAGAATAATCTCACTTGACCCAAAGGGGAAAAACAAGATTTGCGTCAAGGTTCACAACTAGAAAGATGACCAAGCTATATTCATGAGACAACGTGGGCGTATAGAAGGCCTATCACATATATAACACATTATTACCGTATCATGTTTGAAGAGCATCCCCAGCAATGCATTTATTTGTGTATTGAACACCCCATCTCCGATTCCCAATGCAGCTGCCATAAGGATTGGGTAAACTATGCCAAGCACTCCACTGGTGGTACTGCATATGCGGTAAAAGTTCAAAGGAATATATTACTTGAGACATCATGTGCAAAAATATATATATAAAATGCCGAGTGAATGAGGCTTTCTATAAAAAGGGTCAAATGCATACAATCTTATCCTTGCATTGCAGTCAAGATGTTATCATGGCTTAAACCCATAAACTGGTCACAATGATGCGGCCTATCATTGCATCAAGGCTTAGCCTCATGCACAACATATTAGCACAAGAAAAATTCAGATTGTAACACAACTCAAAGTAACAAGAAACTGACCCGTATTTCAGCAGAATCCAAAACAGTATAACAGCCTGAGCAGAAGATCCAACAAGAACTATCAAACTGATAGATGAGAGACTCGAGGTGAGTCGACCAGAAACCAATGCACACTGTTCAAAATAGCAAAAGCTTTTACTAGGTATACTTATATTAATTTTGAGTAATAATATTTGATTAGAAATTAGTGATTTGTAACTATCAAAATTAATTGTGGACCCAAATGAGACCTCAAGTATTAGTTCATAAGAGGTTAGTGCATAAGGGGCACATGAGCGGCACACATGCTTAGACAGGCAGAGTCAAGTGTCTCATGCAAGCATGGTAGGTACATGTGCCCAGTTTCAGCAAGTTAGCAAGCCTAATATGTGCGCAAAGGGTGAACATGCAGGGGTCAACCAGACTGGAACACTTGATGCTCACAAGAGGGGGGTGCATAGGGTAGCTTTATAAAGTGGGGCACGTGATGGACATATGACTGGCGCACATGCACCAGCATGCTTATAGAACAGGCTTTTGTCTCTTTTCAACACATTTCTGTGAGATTTTCAAAAAAGAAGAGAGAGAAAGAGTAGGAAGAAATGACAGTGAACATTGAAGAAAACACATGGGATTTCTTGTGATTTTAGCTAAGGTAGGTGCATTTCAAACCTTTATCTTCAATTTTCTTACTGAATTTTAGAAAACTCATTTCATGCTTGGTCAAATGTTGAGATTATTGCTCCTAAGTTAAATACATATGATCATTTATTGTTACTTCCTTTAATATTTGACTTGCATGCACGGTTATATTGTTCTCATTTTCTGAGATTTTGAAGTCATTTGTCTAAATTTTTGAAATTTGTTCTGAATTTCTGACATTGTTGAAGAAAACCATCTATATGTTCAAGTTTATTCAAGAATTTTGACAATCTCTACAACCATGTCCATGATATGTTTAATTGTTTCTGAATTTTGAAAAAAGAAAATGTTTATTATATAGAGATTCCCTTCATTTTTGAAAGAACCATTGCAAGAGAATTGATGGTAATACAGTTTGTGACATATCCACTATATTTTTGTACATAAAAGTCCTATCATCCGCATGTTAGAGAAGTGGTATTTGGCATAGCCCACCCACAGGTTTATATAGTGGCTTGTAACACCTTCTGTAAGATATAATTTGTAAACCGACCTTCAACTTTTCCATTGAGGTGTATACTAGACTTTGGTTCAAATATTCTGGAGTACATTTGATGATTTTAGTATGGCTTCGCGTGTCCTCTTAAATGGTGCTTGGGTTGAGCCACTCTTGAGCTGGATACCCTGGGAAAGTATTGTCTCTCACCAATAAAGTACGTTAAGTAATTTTCGATTCATTCTTTGCATTTGTATTTGTTTACCTTCCTTTGATATTCATTTGTTAGCCTTTTGTTTGTTATGTTGAATTACTTGTCTTTTTGAACATTATGATTATATGCCTTACTAAGTATTTGTCTCATCATTATAAATTCACCACATTTCAGATTAGAAAGCTTGGGATCACTTGGCATCAGAGTTGGACCAGTGGGTTTGGAGAATTTGTCGGGAATCATAACGTTCTGTTGATTTAGATTTTTTTGTTTGTGTTGCAACATGAAACATTATGATGGATTATCATATTTAGCAAGAATGCATTGTTTTGATTAAGAACTTATTCTGAGTGGCTGGTGGATCTGCTTCTCAGTAGTTTCGATTGGAATTATTTGAATACGTTAAGGTTCAATGTATGACCTGGACTGATTAAACAAGTAAAAAAAGGTCGATCGTCAAATAAACAAAATTTGACCGTATCCTGAAACAAATATTATTATTATATTTTTGAGTCACTAATAATTTTTGTGCAGTGCCATTACCTGAAATTTTATGATTACGTTTTATGATTAAGTGGCTGGTGACAATACTTGTCCTTCTCTAAATGGCTATTTGCTAAACAAAAGTAACTTTCAGGTTTCAGCACTTTGTAGTGATTGTGAGTTGGCAACTTGAGGATGCAGCAGATGTTGGCAAGGTTGCATTTTACGGAACGTCAAACTTAAGAACATTCCCATCTGAAAAATATGCCATAGAAGAGGATAAGTAGTGAACCTTGTAATATGTCACCACAATCAAAGCATTTATAGAAAAAGAAAATGGGAAAAAAGAAATTTGACACAAGTGGAATGCATATATCACAGCGTAACATTGTAGGGGATTTAAATATTGATACTAGCATTGGTATTGTCGCAGCTTTATCAATAAGGCCATATTTGATGATAATTACTGGAATCGGATGTTGTGGATGGGAAAAAATTTTTTTCACATCAAAACTGAGTAATGTATAAATATTTGACCATCTTTCATCATAGATTTAATATTTTTAAAAGTCTAATCAATTTTATCAAAATTAAACTTGATATTGATATCAGGCATATTGCGATAATTGGCCAGTCTCATGAAATATCAATATCATGACATCCTTATATCAATGCTAATTAGCCAATTTTTCGATCTATGTATTGTACGCTTCCACTTCCATTCACTTGAGGAAGAAAATTTTGCTGCTCAAAGGAAACAGAGCGAAAGGCAATGCAAATACAGTCCATGAAGCTAGCTTCCTTTTTCTTCATTTCCAAATTCATTTCGAGACAAGCACGTGTTCATAAGGGGAGAGAGACATTCTTTCTCCCTCTCAAATGCCAGTGTAATAAAACAAGATAGGACAACACAGAGAAAACAAAAGCAATTCCTTCAAAATCACCAAGAAACAAGTGGTTTCATAAGATCAATCACTGGATGGGGAAAAAAGGAGTAAGCAATTGCTCTGCTTATATACTTACTATTGCATCAAAAGCACCATAAACTGCCATCAGACCGCCAACACCAGATTCTCCAAGTGCAGGCTGGACAATTTTCTTAGTAAACTCGGCCCTGGAAGACCTCAGAGAGCAGAATGATTAACACCAGAATGGCTAAAGAGAAGCTATATACACCAGCAAAACACTACCAAGGAGTATTACCATACAAATGCCTGCTGTAAACCGGAGTATGCAAAAAGTGGGATAATCAAGAGCAATCGTATATCTAATAAAGGCGCCGTGACTGACTTCGATATAGAAACCACTGCAAAAGAGAAAGTCATGGAGGGACCTCGGGGTTTGTTTTCTCCTTTACCAACCCTTTTATTCAAAAAGCTCATGAGTATGGTACCCAAGGCCATAGTAAAAAGGAACACAACAAATAATACAGTTGTGCCACTTGTACCTCCCTCCTGCACAGAAATATGGCAGATTATTTGCAGTGGTAGGAGAAAAAAGGAGATTAAAGACCAATTGACAAAGGATGGAACAGTGCATCAGGCTTCCTGTATTACAGACTATGAGGGGATTTGAAGTGCACGGCCCCATCCCAGCATCACATTACAGCAAGACTGCTTTTATGTTTTGATGACCAACTGGCCAAGTGAACAGCAAAAACCTTGCTCACTGACTTGTGGACTCTTTACTCCACCAACTACAAATCTAATAGTTCAAAAAAAATCAAAATATTCTACTGATGTGTAAGCAACTATGGAAGAAAAGTACGTAGTCGAAGGCACAAGGCCCAGCAAGGTGTAAGGGGTCTAGGAGCCTATGTGCAACTAAAATGTATAAGGAGTTTAAGTGCACCTGATGAAGGCAAGGTGCATATTTTCGTCAAATATGTTTCAAATGCCAATGGAATATGATTTAAAGTTATAAATAAGCAGTGTCTAAAATTAAAAAATATAATTCAACACCAAGAGTAGACAACATAATTTAAGGCACACATTGAGTAGAAAGAAATATAAACATAAAAGTACCAAAAATGGTAAAATTGAACACAGGCAATTGTAACACAAAGGAAATACCAATTACCAAGCTACCAAAAGTAGCTGAACATAGTTCAAGAGATGTGAACAAAACAAAAGCAAGCTTAGTTCAACTTCAATAAAACAATCATAATAGATAGACAAGTGAAGCTCTATAGGAAATTAAAATCCGACCCTAGAAAACAAACTCATCATAAAGTTAAAGATTGTCTTCCTCTACCTTGTGTCTTTCATTGGACATAGCCCTTATTGTCTTCTTCCTTTAAGGCATCTGACACAACTTGGACCTCTATCTCGTCTATAATTTCAAGTGGAGCAAATCAAGAGCTAGAGAATGAAACTTTTCCCTTAGAAGATTAATGGAGCACCAGAACTTCTTGGTTTGTCATGGATTGGCTTATACAATCCAACAGCTCTCGCAATAGTACTCATGTTAAAGGGTCATTTCCAAACACTATTCTCCTCATCTCCTTCCAAAGGTTCCAGTGAACCATTTATTTGCATCAAAAAAATCAATGTCTTGTGTTCTTTCTTTTCCGCTTTTGGTTTGGAAATTGTGGATGTCCAAGATGTAGTATGACGTGATTAAATATAGGAAAAACGTAGATTTTATATAAGATTTTTCCACATATACAAAAATAAAGGTCATTCCTTATTTTAGGTTGCTTCTTTTAGTTCAAAGAGTTGTCTAGAATCCCAATGTGCAAAGGTTGATGAAGAGCCACATTCATTATGCTACAAATATCCTACACAGAGGCATCAAGTTGATGGGAGGTAAGGTATGCAAGAAAATGAAAACAAATTGAAGAGCATAGTAAATCAAATGTTTGGGATTGGGAGTTAACTGGTTCGTAAGTTCCCCCCCTCCCCCCCGGAGCTCTGTAAACCATAAGTTGACATCTCCATCAACATTTCTTCAATGTGTTCTTCTCTATTTGTCAAATCCCTCATACCATGCTAGACCCTTGCTATTTTGTCAAACCGTGCCCACAACATAAAATTCCAATATTGTTCGAAGTTGGAATTTATTTTTCCAACTGTCTCCATTCCATCTAATACACAACTTCAGTTATCTATGAACTTGTCTCTTTTCACCAATTCCTCTCAGCATGGACTTCTCACTGATCTCATAGCACATTGGCTATGCTCGCCCATTTGGTTCTCCTTGGCTCTAACCAATATCCCAGGATAGTTGCAAATTAGCAGAAACAGTGTCCAGGGCCTTTACATCCAAACGCTACAATGTTGCCACCCAGCTTTGAAAAAATGTTTGAATTTTGTAGGGGATATGATTTGAAAAAATAGCATGGATCTAGAGTGACATGAGGAATTAATTACATAGGAAAAACATACAGAAGAAAATGTTGATGGAGATGTACAACCTATGTTAATGCAGAACACCCAAAAATACTTGCAAAGAAGAGCACTCCAAACACTTGATTTACTCTCCTCCTGATTTTACTTCTACTTCTTACATGCACACTTATGTAGGGAGGAGGGAAAAAGTAGAGAAAAGAGCTATAGAAGGTTAGAGACAAGAATAAAGACTAGAGGGGTAAAGAGAAGAAGGAGAAGATACCAAGGGAGAGAGGGAAAAAGAAGTCACAATTGCTCAATTGTAATCCATTTCTCAAACATTCATTCATCAATACCACTATTAATACCCTTATATAGAGAACTCTAATCCTAGGATAATTTGGAAATAAATATAAGTTTCTAACTAAATATGACAAAATTTCCTAAAATAAAATAAAATCGAATCAAATAAAGACAAATCAAATAAAATTGCAACATAATAAAATCAAATAAAATCATAATCTTTCAAATAAAATAAAATTAAAGGGAATCAAAGTAAATCTTTTCTAATTTGGTATAATTTGGATGTCCGCATCAATTCTCCTCGAGTGGCTGAAACTCAACTCTATCGAGTTAAAACTTTAGTAGTGAACTTCCCATCCGCAAGCCGAGCAGCAGTGCAAGCAGCCGCTAACGTTGATAGATACATGGGAGGGGAACCGAAATTGGACTGAGCTGCCAATGTCATAGAAAGATGTGCAATCAAAAATGTCATCCGAAGCTACATAAGAGAAGTTTNAAATAAAAGTAAATCAAATAAAATCACAATATAATAAAATCAAATAAAATCGTAATCTTTCAAATAAATAAAATCAAAGGGAATCAAAATAAATCTTTTCTAATTTGGTATGGTTTGGATGTCCGCATCACATACAACCCATAAACAAAACTCCTTAAAATAGGCCTTCTCATATATTATGAATGTCACTTTTTATAACCTATGCCGAGAAAGATTAAGCACCTTTTAAACAAACATGACAACTAAAAAAGAAATGACTGTTTATATATCCATAAATAATAAATGCCAGCATGAATTTCAATTTAGTAATTCTACACTTGGTAATTTAGAATTTGTTATTCTCTCTATATAAATTTATTATTAAAACCAGCATCATTTCCAGATACTTGATCATGATATAGCCATACTCCTCTCCCATTGTTAACCAGGCTTGACCCATTGCGATCAGTTTTCCTTTAAAAAAAACCCACTTCTAAATGAAATCATGCATCTTGAAATTTATATTTCCTAAAATGGAAATCCACCACAAATTTTATAAGTAATGTTCAAGAGTCCAATATCAGTCTTAGCAGCATCCTATTCAGCATGTACTATATTTT
This sequence comes from Nepenthes mirabilis, assembly GCA_025585075.1. Lineage (NCBI taxonomy): Eukaryota > Viridiplantae > Streptophyta > Magnoliopsida > Caryophyllales > Nepenthaceae > Nepenthes > Nepenthes mirabilis. Next base: position 5,165 of record JAODPA010118829.1, on the reverse strand, counting down.
TATGTAGATAACTCAGGATATACATGTAGATCATTGAGTTTTACTGCTGTACCAAACGGATTTTCACTTTGAAAGGTTTAGAAATTGGAATTTTTATAAATTTTTCCATGAATATCTCATTCAAGTTCAACATGTTTTCATTGGAATTTCATAGACTTCCATTTACTGCAAATATATATACATATATATATATAAGAACTTTATTTCTTTGCCATTTTTCAAAGAGATGGAAAGTTTTGGAGATGATCCACATGTGGCCTTCACCACTCTCTTCTCTCTCTTTCTTTCCCTGTTTGTGACATCCAAGACAATGAGAGCAATAAAATCCTGTAAAATGGTTATGGTTTGGTTCGCCATTCCATCAATCACATAGATCCTTTTAGCTATGGAATTCTCGTCTCATAGTACCTCTCAGCTGTGGACATCTCTTGTCTCATAGCACCTCTAAGCCATGGGCTTCTCTCCTTGTCACATAGCACCTCCTGTCTACAAATTTCTCAACAAAGCACACACCAGATTCCACATTACAAGCCATTTGAGTTTACACTTTCTGGACTTGGCCTATTTAGTCTATGCTCGTCCATTTGGATCAACATGGCTCTACCTAATATAGACAAGATTTTCGCAACCCAGCCCTACTATCTCAAAGACCGTTAATTGAGTTAGCAATAGTAATAAATCTATCAAGACCAAAATTCTCACTTCTTGCTTGATATATAGCTCAATTATTCATCTAGGGAAAGATGTAAAAATTTCACTAGCTTAAACGAAGCAATCATCCATGTCTTCGAAGAGTGAACAACTTAGAAAAGCAAAAACAAATATATAATTTTACACTCCACAATTTTTCATGTCTTTCTTCATTTCAGATTTTTACATGCAATTGTGATCAGTTAGTGTTCCCTCAGCTTATTGTTCAAGGACATTGATTATATAAATTTGGAATATCTAGGCCGGTTTTTCTGTGCAATATGCTTCTTCTCCTTGCAATGTAAGCTAGCTAACTGAACTGAAGCAAAAAGACTTTTCAGGTTGTGCTGATACAACTTTTAAGATTGATTCATCTGGTTAAGGTATGGAATTTTGTCAAATGTGACTTTGTTTGGCACATTTTTAAAGCTAAAAACATGTACAACTAAACCATGCTCCTAGATGATACAGTAACATCCCCTTTGTTAAAAAATAAGTCAAACTACAGCCTTCTCCCAAAATAAGGTATACTGCAACTACAACTTCAAAGTATGTCCTATTTCACAATACCTACTGCTGATATCCCATCATTACATGCCACATTTCATATGCTAAGACTACATCATCTTCCCCTTCATAACTTAAATTACAAAATCTTCCCCGTTTCATGAGTTCATCCCCTTCACAAGATGCAGATAACAACTTGTGAAAGTCAAAGTAGCTTAAGATCAGTTTAATCAAATGTCAGTGGAAACCAACAGTTACGCTGTGGAATTAGTTAACTAAAACAGACTTCTACTCAAAAGGATCATCTCCTCCACAGTCAAAAAGAAATACCGATAAAATAAAATAAAATACTTCAATGAGAGACTTTGCAATGAGAAAAGGGCACTTGAGTGCAGGAAAATATAAATGAAAAATCAATGACCTAGAGCGTACCGAAGTGTCTCTGAGGAGAAAAAGTGTCAGAAGATTTCCAATGACCTACAAGACAGATAAAATGCTTTACCAAATAATTCTAGCTTCTAGTTTTGCAATACAGTTCTAAATCATTATATATCCATCAGTTTACTTGGTGGCTAGCATATATCCCCCAAAACTCTCCATTGAAGTGCCCAATTACAGTTCCTTCATGTAAGTTGCATTCTTTTGCGTGGCTGCGAGCAGTGGAAGTCAAATATGTTCCCTGTTGGACTGGAATGAATAAGGGACAAGCTGATTGCTATAGGATTATCAAACTGCTCATAGGTAAAAACTTAAAAGTAAACATGGCATGCACTTGCACCTGCCCAACCCAAATTATTGAAGCAGTAAATCCCAGATAGACAGAAGCTGGAACCATTGTGTACCTACAATGCAATCAATTGAAAGTAAAGATCTAGAAGATTTCAGAAGGATAGAACAGTCTACCACATAACTATGGCTTACAATTGTACTTTTAATCCCCTGACTATCTACAATTGAGTCATTTTAACATGAACATCACCCTAAAGTAGCCATGTTGATGCAAGATGTCATGGGTATGATATGCAAGTCCAGAAATTACTACAATGTTCAATTAATAGATGAATCTGACAAAAGAGCTAGGGCACATACACAACAATAGCATTTCAATCAGAAAAACTAAACATAATCCTTAAACATAATAGAAATTAGTTTTAACAAATACGGCAGCCTATGCATAAATCAAGACATCACAACCATGAGTGTTTATTACCAACTTGGCTTCAAATTTGCAGCAGTGAACAACCAATATCCAGTAGTCCCAAGAACAAGAGCAGTCTTTGACCCTGTCACTTGCACTACTAAAGATGCTAGCAATGAAAAAATGGTGAATGACACATACAATATCCCCAAAGAGATAGTCCCCAAGTTGTCATCCTGAAAACAAAAAACACAAAACAATCAATCGACAATGTCAAGAGTTATAAAACAATGACTGGTCCCCCCCCCCTCCCGACATATCTTTTAGCATCACTTTGGGGATGAGCTGGTTTTGGAGACATGGAATCACGTTGCTACTTAGTAAGTTGTGATAAGTTTAATTCTAGAGAATCTCTCGCTTGTAATCATATTATGAGGAAATATACATTTTGTTATGCTGGTTTATGTGTGATTGACAAATTTAGTAACAAAGTATTGTATTTTGAGTTGTCTCTTAAGCGGAATTGGGTTAACTTGAGATTCACTTGATATTGGTTGAAGCAATTCCGCATGACACTTGCTCAAACTTTGGCTCAAGTTAAAAAAGATTATTAGTACTTTGCTAGTCTCTGCAGCTACATTAACTGACGAGCGCATGCCGACTGCCCACTACCACTTCTCTGAAACTGTTTTCGATGAGCCTTTTATTTTTAACTACCACTTTATGTCTCCCGGATATGGCCCCAACCTTCAAGACTCATTGAAAGTACTACCTTTTAGAGACTTATGAGCCACTTGAGATATTCCATATTCCCATGATAGCTTGTGCTTAAAAGCTTATGATATTCTCTCACCTACAATCTTTAAACACAATATAAGCCTATTAGCCATCAGAGTTTTGTTGATGGCACAAACGTCGAAGTTCCAACGGTGTTGGAGATTCTCAAGTTGGTGAAGGAAAATCTAAAAAGTCAAGGAGTCCTGATTTAATGCTAGATGAGCAAAAGCAGAAGTGGATTTATCAATATGGGTCACAAGTTTGGGGGAGTTGGTTAGAGTTTAGTGCGTCTGTACCATACGGGCTATAAGTATACTTTCTTAGCGTGTTTGTCTATTATTGACTTGAGAAGCTTTGTCAACAAGGTAATTAATCAATGCATCACCTGTTTATGGAAAATCCATACTCAAGGGAAGTTTACAATGAGGTTATACACGAGGTCATGGCTAACAGAGGTCCCAGCCCAAGGAAATATAAACAATAACAGAGTCTTGTTTGCAGCCATTGTTTACAACATCTGTAATGAAAGGAACAATAGAGAATTCCCAAACCAAAAAAACCTCCAACCTGCCTAGTTAACTCATTATTCGACTTTTGGATGCCTACTTGAACATCCAAATTAGTTAACTCGCATAGCTTGTATCATCATATTGTTGATTGTTCTTTTTTTTCTATACAAGACTTTCATGCTTATAATTTTGCATCCTCAGGCATACTACACAAGATAGGTGTAAGTTCTAAGCTGTCACCCTTACTCTTAAGAGTAACTACAAAGATCTTTGCTCACCTAAAAAAGGACACCACCCTTAAAGCACACAGGGTACTGACATCAGGGTCATATAATACCATCAGTCTAATGACAAAGAATGCTGAAAACCCCACAAATGAACCCACCTAAAAAGGAGAGAGGGAAAAAAAACGAGCGTTATATAACCAAATTCGATCAACTCACCGTGTTAACAGTACTCTCTAAATTCTGAACAGCCCCATAAGCCAAGAACACCAATAAAAACGCGGAACTTAGCATATGAACATCTCTCCAGTGGTTTTTAGTAGTCTCGCCTGACGAATTCGAACCAACGAATGGGCTCTCTTCGTCAACAGAATCCATTAAATTTGAACTGGCAATTCAACGGATCACAACTTCAAAAATTCAAAACCCTAAACAATTGCGTGATTTGAGACAAAATCCGTGGGACGGAAATTTCAGAATAGAAAATAGCCAAGAAGTCATACTATATTCGTTCTTGACTTTATCAGTCAAAATTTATCAGGGACCTTAACACTTTTGGATTGATCGAAATAAAATGAGGATGATAAAATAATGAGTCGAGCAAAAAGCAGAGCGAAGACAAATATCTTCTTCGGCTTTGAAAGAAATTTTGAAGGAGATGCTTGTCAGATTTTCAGAAAGCTAATCATTCTACATTATCATACGAGTTCGCCACCATATAAACACAACAGCTACAAAGACTTTCGATAGTAGACTGTGCTTTTCGAAAATCTTCATCGTATAAATCATGTGTGTGTGTGTGTGCGCGCGTGTGTCTTGGGATCGGTCAACACGGGTTGGATCCGAATTTACAGAACTCTAAACAAGGATGTCCAAACTGGTACGCCGGCTCTCAATGAGATGCCCCAACTCAGGATTCCCAGCCCATGCCATCATACCAAGATAGCTCACCTCTTGGTATTCTCAGCCCATGCCATCATACCAAGATAGCTCACCTCGAAGAAATAATCGACACATTTCAAAAAATTTTGTAGGACTCTGGTGACTTAATAATCAAAAAATTTTGTTTTAAGAAAGTGTAGAAACAGAAAGAAGGCTCAACTCGAGTTTTAATGGAAGAAGGGAAAATGCTTGAATTTGAAAAACAATTGTTAAAGTTTGGAAATACTAAATTTTAATAAAAAATTTATCCACATAACACATTTTTTTACTTAAACCTCACATTATAAGGCACACTTTTCACTCTATTTAAACTAATTAAAATATTATAAATTGATAACCAATAAAAATAAAATTCTAAATGGCACATCACATGCCTCA
>JAODPA010118818.1:0-18407 GCA_025585075.1 Nepenthes mirabilis | reverse complement strand
ATATATATATAAATATATGTTTTACTAAGGCAACTAAGCATCTCAAACTTGAACGCCACGTGCCAAAAATTTCCACCTCCAATCTGGTCAACGTGTTGACCGGAACAGTAAGCCTTCCATGCTACAGCCGGCAACCTACATGATCCAAAGCCAAATTGGTTGGTATGCATTGTGACTAGTCAAGAGCCTCCTCACAGTGCGCCAAAATGATCTTGTACAAGACATTGCAACAGGATATGGGACAAAAGTTAGAAACCTTTACGGGGAACTTGACCTTTGGAATTAAGCTTACCATTGTTGCATTAATCTATTTTAGGAGCTTTCCATGCATGAAAAAGTCTTGGATAGCTGCAATGATCGAGGGACCTACGACATTCTAGGCCACTTTAAAAAATTTAGCAAAGAAACCATCCGGGCCCGGAGATTTGCAATCATCAATCAAGAATAGGGACTAACGGATCTCCTCAACTGAGATTGGGCAACAGAGTCCAGGACGGAGGTGTTCAAGGATAGTGTGGGGGATAAAAGGCTGGAGTCCATCCCTGTGAAAACAATCATTCTGTCTGCCATGGCCCAGGAGGTGAGTACAGTGGTTAATGAAGAGCTGTTGAACTTCCTCTAAGCTGCTTGTCGGCGAGTCATCCTCTTTGATTAAGGAAAGGATCTTATTTCTGTTACGATAACCAGTAATAGATTTGCTTACCAAAAAAAAAGATAGCCAGTAATAGAGCAAAAAAAATATTTCGAGCAATGATCACCTTCTTTGAGCCATCTTATTTTCACTTTTTGCTGCCGGAAATCCAGTTTCTGCCTCAGGGGGCTACGATAAATAGCTTTATAATACTCTTCTTCGTTAACACTAGGATGAAGAGTGGGGAGGATACCAGCCTTTTGAAAGTCCTCAACGGCCTTTCGCGTTCTGGACACTTCTTCAGAGACGTCACAAATGATACGATTCGAGCCCTTAATCCTCCTCTTGACCAACCGCAATTTAGACACAATCGGGAACTTAGGGACCCCCTGAACACTACACAGCCAACTCTGTTGAACAATGAAATTAAAATGAGGATGTTGGGTGATGAAATTATTAAAACAAAAACAACCAGATTTTGGATGACTCCTCATTACCGTGGACAAAATGCAGGGTGAGTGGTTAGATAGTCTGGCCGGAGGAAAGGAGGCTTTGTAGTTAAGCTCCATAAGCCAGGAGCCATTAACAACCACTCTATCCAGCTTACGGAATACACGAGAACCTGACTCTCTACCGTCATTCCAAGTGAAAAAGCCCCATCATAGTTCAAGTCCTGCAGATCACAGTCTATGAGACGTTTATCTAAGGCCATGGAACTGTTACCATGCTAGCTACCACCCAGATTCTCAGATGGTGCTCTAATGGCATTGAAATCACCCAACGCTGCCCATGGATAACCAGAGACAAGTTCGTGGATAGTACGCAACTTGTCTCAGAGACTTCTAAGCTCAATCTTGGAGTTAGAGGTATAAATAAAGGAAATGAAAAAGGATTGGTTATTGATTTTGTTCTTGATTTTGTAGTGGATAAGTTTGTCTTCTTTAGACAGAATGGTCAGATCAACCCCGCACTCATCCCAACAAAGCCAAATACGACCAGAAGACGTAGCGGAGTAATTCATCTCCCAATGTCATGACAGCATCAGATTATTAGCGATACGGGAAGCCTTATTTTCTTTAACACGTGTCTCCATGAGACAAACAATGGTGCAACTAGAGGAACGAATGAAGTGTTTGACTTCATGGGTCTTAAGCTCCCAATTAAGGCCTCGGACATTCCAATAGGCAATGTTAACCATGGGGTTTGGGAGAAGGGGTTTTCTATACTTGGAAGTAATGCATAGTCTATGTAATTTTTTCCCCCATTAATCCAAAATTCTTACTTACCAAAAAAAAAAAAAGAGAAGGAGTTTTCTTCTTTTTAGGCCCCTCTTGTTTTTTCAAAATAGATTTAAGCGGGAGGTTTCCTCCAGCCTTACCAACCTGGGTGGTTGCAGAAATACCTCCATCTTCACTGGATATGTACGAGAGACGTTCCTCAGTGGATCTCGTCATATCCCCCTGCTGGGATACAGCAGCGGATGAGGGGGGTGAACATCTAGAAAGAGAAGGGTGAGAATCAGGAGGCTCAAGCTAGTGATCACCAGGGGGAGGATCCACACTGGCAGATGGCACCTAGGAAGCCCGATTGCCATGAGGGAAAGTCTGGATGTCAGTATTGTCCAGGCAGGGGGAACGCTGTTGGTCAGCAGTACGCACGGAGGATAACAACCTGCCATTAGCACTAGCCCCAATAATAGAACCATCAAGGCATGAGGGATCGGGGACAGCCTGGACGGGATGTGCTCCAAGTCCTACCGTCCCAATTGGATCCTGACAGGAGATAGAGCAAGTCTCGTCACAGAGACCTTGGAGGGACGCAAAGGAATTAGAACAGCCCAGGGAAGGGAATTGTGGACCGAGGGGTTTAGGAGGCTCCTTAATAGGAGGAGCCTTGGAGGGCACACCACAGGAGGACGGAGGCTTATGGGCTAGCCGAGCGTTGCTAGATGAATGAGGCTGTGTCGCCAAATGATAGCGAGAGAACGAGTGTCCCAGGTGATTACATAGGCTATAACGAACTGGGTTACCCTAGTATTTAAAACAAATTTTGGTACTAGTCTGGGAATCCATACCAGGGGGTGGCCGAGACTTAATACGAATCGAGGACGGTAAAGGAGTATCAGCTGCAATCTCCACACATACACGGGCGTAGTTCTTTTTTTTTTTTTTGGTAAGTAAGTGTACACGGGCGTAGTTCAAACGTTCTAATTTTGCTGTCACAAGGTCCAAATGAATAGGTCACCCTACCACACTTGCAATCCAACCCAATCCAATGGGGGTCCATAATTCCACAGGAACGTTTGTTAGGGAAATCCAGATGGGGAATTTAAGAAGAATATCTTTGGTAAGAGGCATCCCTAATTGTCATTTTTTAACGAACAGGGGATTGCCAGCAAAGGTCCAGGGACCGCTTGATAAACATTTATCAAGCATGGAACTTGAGGCGAATCTAAAAAAGAAGAATGCCTGATCATTGACCACAACATGCTTAAGGTCATAACGTGCCCATATTTTCCTAGCAATATGGCTCACGGTTTGGAAGTGCAGTGGGTTACCATGAAAGTACCCCACTAGAGTATCACACTTTTTTTTTTTTGATAAGTAAGAATTTTGGATTAAAGGGAGAAAAAATTATAATAGCTATGTTTTATTTCCAAGTATCTTGACTTGGAAAAAAAATATAAAAAGCTAGGGCATTCCCCGAGCAAAACGTACATCATATAATACCAAAAAAGCCTCTAAGAGGACAACGATTACATAAACAAAAATGTAATACAACACTGCCAAGGAAAAGGCACTGCCACCTTCAGTTCAATAGAGCAGCAGCAAACTTGTCGTTAGAGCAGGCAAAACTAGGAAGGAGCACCAGCTTTGTTACATACCAGCTGAGGGACTGTTGCCTAACAGCCATCAGCAGTTATGCAAACCATCAGCATACAGCATTAGTTGCCAAACAATCAGCGCCAGTTGATGTGGTCCATCAAACAGCAATCGGATGACCCCACTTATGCCAATCCACTTTCAAATCTAGGAGGCAATGAGAGCAACTCCACAGAAAACTCAATGTCAATGAGATGACATCGACCTCATCACAGCAAACAAGCCATCTCACTGCACCATACCGCAGGGATGTCAGCAAACAGAGGCCAACCAAAGCAACCCAGAGGCCAACCATTTCAGCAAGTTGCCCAACACCACAACAGCATATGTACTTAATCAAGAAAAGACCAGCAGACAGCATAGCCAGAGATAGAGTGCCACTGAAAACAATGATCAGAATCAGCAGTCCCAAGTTTGATGTGCAATATCAGCGATTCCAGCAGAATCCCCAGCCCATCATCAGCAACCATAAGGGGGTTGCATATAGAAGCAGAGGCATTCCAGCACCCCCACTGGCAGCAGAACAGCCATTTCAAGACTAGCAGAGCACCAGCTCGTCCAGAAAGATTCAACATCCATATCAATCACAACCAAATCAGGAATGCAGTAGCTACTGCATCAAATACAGCAGCGCGGCAGCCCCAGTATTCCACCGAAGGCACCAGCAGCCATCCATCTTGGGGATCACCAAAAGCTGATCCAAAGCAGAGGACCGATTCTGGGCTCACCAACCAGCCCAGTGCAAAACAGCCGGGAAACCCACCCCATCCAATGCAGAGAACCCATTCTTGGGGATAACCAATGCTGAACACCAGTAGATCACACTGGGAGCAGCAACGGAGCCCTATCCAAAAAAACTCAGGATCAGAGCCAACAGCATCAAAAGCATGATCTTTGCCAAAGCAGCAAGAGGACGAAAGGAACAGCTCATCAAAACCAAATCAAAACCAATTGCACCCAAAGGGCACTGCTAACCATAGCCTTTGAAGTGCATCAACCGAACTTCCTTCAGCATAGGAATAATCCAAAGTCCCACAATCTCAATCGGCCTCAGCATTAACAACAGTAAAGATCATTGCAGCAGGCCATAACTCATAAGATTCAAAATTGGTGCAACGTAACACCTTCAGCTAACTGGCTGAGTTAGCCAGACACAAACAATCCAAGGATTGCAACACTAACGCCACAATAAATCAGCAAATCAGGCAGAGCATTACCTCACAACAGGAAGATCATTTAGTAGCCGAATGGAACCAAGGTCAGCAGCTCAGCCCTCAGCCGGAATTTCCAATTCCTTAAGCACATGGGCTCCCCCAACCCAATCCGTAAAAGGGAAAAACAGCCAGAGCAGTGAGCAACATCAATGAACATTCGGCTGCATCATAATCTTCAAGCCGAGACAACAGCCCATAAGCAAATTGTTTTTTTTTTTTTGTTTTGGTAGCAAGTGTGTATTTTGGATTTAAGGGAGAAAAATTTACAAAAGTTTATGTTATAACTCCAAGCTTTTTGACTTGAAGTTAGAACATAAAAAGCTGGGGCATACCCCGAACGACTGATACATCATAGAAAACCTCAAAAAGCTCCTAAGAGTAACAATCTAACAGAAAACATAAACTGAGTACAATCATTATACATCAGCCAGTTAACAAAAAAGCTATTTTCAACCTAACTGCAGCCCAGTCTTCAAACAGCAAAGTGAAGAGGCAACTGCACCCTTCCATCATGGGGACCACCTTGAGACCAGGTAGCACCATGAGATCGGCATAATGGTGCACATCCAAATCGGCGAAACACATCAAAGGCCAAATCGGCAATTAAGAAGCAAAACGAGATCGGCATTTCACTCCTGATCTCGATCGGTCAATTAATGCATAGTTTTAATAGGCGCCAATTTGTCCACCTCAGCAATTGTGAAACACACCCGCCTCAAATCGAGATCGGCAATAGGCCATGTAACCAGACCGGTATAATGGCGTCAAAACCAACTAGGCATCAACCGACCGACAAACGTGATCGGCACTGGGACGGCCAAGACATCAAACCAAACCGGCAGCAATTCCAGATCGGCAAAAGCAAAGGCAAGGATTGCAAACCCAAAACCAAACCGAACTTCCTTCAGCACAGGATTCAGCCACAGCAAAAGCAACAGCAGAGACCGTTGCAGCAGACCAAAACACCTTAGATTCAAATTGGTGCAAAGAAACACCTTCATCTTACTGACTGAAACAGCCAGACACACAGACTAGAGAAGCCAGACAAAGGCAAACCCGGAGGTCTGCAACATAATCTTACCACAGTAAAGTAGCAAGCATACTAGCACCAAATCAACAAAAAGAAATATAGCCACCAGAATATTGAAATTCAGCGGCACCAATTCCTTCAAGATGATACAAGGGGCTACAACATCTGGCTGAATTCGCCAGACAAACAGCCGAATGGACTGGATCACAATCGATGAACTGCACCATCAGGCAGTTCACTTGCATTGCAAAGCACCTAGCTGGCATACCAAAAACAGCAAATTGCCCATTCAGCAGAAGCAGCACAAAATTCAAATGCTGCCCCAACAGCATTTCGCCCAACATCAAAACTGGCAGCAAATCACCGGCCACAACCTCACAAAGATGGCAGCAAAATGATTCCAGCAACTTGAAAAACTGCATCTCAGCAGGAGCATATCCTCCAAACTCAACATAATGCCAGCTACATTCAGCAATTCAGCACCATAGAAACACAGCATGCTGCAATTCAACAAGCACATCCCAGCAAAACACACCTCAAGCCCCTGCATCAAACAGTTCAATGCAGTAGAGGGCCGGACAATGCAGATTGCACCCATCAGGCTTCATCAATCTTCAGGAGCTCCACCCATCAGCAAGGGCCAAGGCAGATCCTTATCATTGCAAGCAGCGGTGGCCCATCAGGACAGCAATCCAAATTGGCAACACCACCTTCAGCAATATCTTGCCAGCGAACCAGAACCAGCACAATCTGCTCACAGCATACTTCGAATTCAGCAGTATGCCACGAGCAGACCACACGACCAAATTGCACAATCTGGCTGTAGAAGCCAGACAAAGAAGTTGCAGAGCAACGACAGCAAACCAATTGGCTTTAATAGCCAAACATCAGCAACCCGAAGGACTGCAACATTGCAACTATGAAAGCTGCAGACAACTCACCACAAGAAAGATTTTCAGCGTCCGAAACGGCCACACCCACAGCTCCGCACTCCAGCTAATACCTCCAGACCAGATTGCAACAGGCTCCCAACCCATCAACCCGGATGGAAAGTACCGGCAGAGAGGCATCAGAGACCCGGGCTCAGGCGTTCGTCAACGTCAAACCAACAAGTAGCGAGAAGCAAATTTCAGCAAATACACCCCAGCAACCCACAACCAGGGCTGAGAGCAATCACCGGACGAAATCCGTACAACAGAGAGAGAGCTGCCGTAAAGCCTGAGGAGATAGCTTCCGAACAAAGGCGAACCCCAGATTCATTACTTCAGAGCATCACCAAGCCGTCATTTGCTTCAAATATCTGACCCCAATTTGAGGGCAAACCAAGCCTGAATCAGCAGAAAAGAACACATAGCAGCGGCTGAAAGTTCAACGAACGCCGACATTTCAGAACTGAGGTCCAAGACACGAAGGAAACTAGCATCGGGAACCATTTATCGTCCGGGCTGAGCAACCAGGAGGCCGGCCGAGGCCGGCTCCGGCGCCGCCCGGCCAGAGGAGGATCACCGGAGGGCCGGCCGAGAGGGCCGAGCGCCAGCAATGGGCAGTTCAAAATTCAAAATCGAATTTGAAAATCGCCTTGTCAGACCCGAGAGGGTCTGATTTCCATAAGCGTAAGCAAATTGTTGCCAAGCAACAACTTCAAATACTGACTGAGATAGCCAGACACAAGCATTCCAATGAAATGCAACACGATCACCACAATAAAGCAGCAATCAGGAGGGCGTTAAAGCACCCCATCATCAGCAACCACCAAATTCAGAATTTGGCAGGTAACAACTGACTGCAGCAATTCCTCAAACCCTAGCCAATGACATGAGTAATCCCAGGAAGCCAGAGGAAGCATCTCCCAAAGCCACAAATCAGAAAATTCAGAGACATCCAACAGTACCACAGCCGGCACATCAGGGCATCGACCAAGCATCACCAAACCAGGGAACAACCAGGCGTCAGCACCTCAGAGCCAGCAGGGACCATCGAGAGCCCATCCCAATCTGAAGGTCGTGGACAGAGAAGAGTAAACCCTAGACGAGCTGGAAAAAAATGCGAGGACTCAAGGATGGGCGACGACGCATTCTCAGCGGCCATAGGGCCCGAGCCACGAACACTTCGACCGAAGTAGAACCTTCGCCACACACAGAAGGCGAGAAAAGATGGTCAGAAACGCCGGCGAACAAAATCGCAGCCAACTCCAAAATCTTCTAGGTCGCCGAGGCCGCCAACACCAGAGCATGGAAACCGGGTGACGGAGGGGGGGGGAGCCGGGCAAGCAACCGGGAGGCCGGGGGCCACCCGGCACCCAAGTCGGAAACGCCGAGGACGACGCCTAAAGGAGTATCACTCCACATGGCCTCCCCATGTTGAAGAACTTCCAGTGGAGGGGTTAAATCCTCCCCGTCCTTAAGCGAATGGGAGAAAAAAGGTAAGGGAGACTGACCATGATTCTATTGCTGTCCAACAATGGAAGCCTAAGAAACAGAAGATGACGTCGAAGGCGAAGGACCAGAAACGGGGTTCGGGGCAGTAGTCCCAGCCACAACATCTTCAACTGAGATAGGAGGGGGAACAAGGCAAACCATATGGGTGCCAAGAGAGCCACATTCCACAGTCTTTTCTAACGGCGAAAACCCTCCCTGCGATAGTTTATGGACCACCTGAGACCCGGACGAACCATGCAGATTGCCAGTGGGAACATCAGTGTCCATAGATTCGGGTGAGTCCAATTGTAATCTGTTAATAGCAATTTTATCAACAGGCAAACTATCTTGTTCTGGAGAAGGTCGGTTTCCTGGAATAACGCAAATCAGAGATCCACCAGGGAGACCAGAGTCTTCTGCATCTAAACTGCCGAAGCCATCGACCTGGCTAGAAATAGCCAAACTGGGAACCTCAACCGAAACACGGGAGACATCCGGGAAAGGAGGGGAGCACAGCCTAGACGGACTCTCTCCAGTGGCCAAGTCTGTAACAACACTACAATGAGAGCAAGGGTCAGAAAGAATGGGAGCCAGAGTGGACATATCCACAGTTGAAAGGACAAGAGATGAGGGGATGGATGGTGTTAAAGGGGAAGTGATGGCTAAAGACGAGGAAGGGGGGTAGATTGGCGAGGAGTTATGGAGGGCTCAACAAGAAAAGATGAAGGGGGAACCGGCATCTGAGAAACAGGGATACCGGGAGAAACCTAGCAACCGAAAAATAGAATAATGGACGAAACCAAGGTTACGCGAAAGGGAAACGGAGAGGGGAGGGAAATTTGGGTCAGGGGAGGGAGGGGAACCGGGAGCAGTGGCTACGGTTTTCGGCGCCATGAGGCGCCGGCAAAAGGGAACGAGCGATGGATGGTGGGTAGCCGGCGGCACAAAGCGAGAACAGAAACTCTCATAAAACGACCTCAGCACTGTCCATACACCCCTGTCAGCAAAACTAGTGGAAGGTAAAGAAAATCACCTGCTCCACACAGCAATCTGACTCAATCTAGTCCATTGTACAGCACAATGAGTGCAAATCGAATGCCTACCTCTAGTTCAAAAGGGGGATACTCAATCTAGTCTTTTTTTTTGCTAAGTAAGAAAATTTTTATAAATGAAAAGGAAAATACAAAACCAATGTTCTATCTACAAGTGTTTTGCTGACTTGGAAGTAGAACAAAGACGTTGGGGCATACCCCGAGCAGCGTGAAAACATATCACGAATCGAAAGAAACGTAAAAAAATAAAGAAAAGTATCACATGACATAGGAAAGTATCAGCCGAACCCACCAGGTGAAAAGTTCAAACACAAGCCAACAGCAATGCTTCATCAGCAGTTCACTGCCACAACTATGCAAAAGAGGAGAATAGCATCACTGCTTGGGCCGTTTCGATTTTTTCCAGCCCGTAGCTCTCAGCAGGAGTGACCTGGCCACTACAATCCAAGAACATGGAGATCCACCTTACCTGGACATGGTAGATCAGCCCAATATCCAACTCACTCCCAACATATCAACAACATTACACAGAAGCACCTGCTCCCATTCACAAACATGTCCTCAGATAGTAACTGGTAGATTGCAAGGACCTGCAACTGGCCAAATGCTAAATCTGCAACAAACAGCAAGCTCAGATCTGGGCTACGTCAAACCAGGAAGAAAGGGATCGCTATCGGCAAATCCTCGGATATCAAACATCTCAAAAATCTTCAATATCTAGAATCAGCCGCAACAGTAACATCAAGCTAATTTGGCCTGCAATAGATTATAGCTTGAAGGGAGTATTCAAACTGTCTACATCTTAATGCTTCAGTGCCAAAGAAAAAACTCTCAAGATTTGGCAGCCCACTACTACATTTTCGAGCGAGCATCAAATCAAATCCTTAGGGCACACGGAAGAGCCAAGCCCAAAAGCTCACATTACGGCATTGAGTATTTTAGATTTCAGCCAAGGTTTTGATCATCAGCCAACCGCCTCAGCACTTTGAAGATTTCCCAGCCCAGCATTACAAACTGATTCCAGTGCAACAAAGGACAGCCGGATCATAGCACCATTACTCAACATCAATAGTCGATATTAGGTCCACAGCCCTGTAGGAACTACAACAGGAGCAGCAATATATTTCAGCATGCTTCAGACCAGAGGGCCATCACGAGATTGGATTTGAAGGACTGTAGCCCAGACATCAGCAGTACCAGAGCTATCCCGACCACACCACTATCAGCCAAGCCATCAGCAGCACGCATTTTCCAAGCAAGCAGCTGCATCAGCAGCAGCTATGGCACGCCCAGCCATGAGGACACTAATCCACCGCATCAGTAATTGCTCAACCGGAATGACAAGGGTCATTTCGCCATTACCCAACCTGGAATGATCCTGGCTAGAGCAAACAAGTTTATCACCACCACATAGTGCACCTGAACGCATCAACACCCAATACCTATCAAGAGGATGACCATCGGACCAGCGGACCAGAGTCCCCATGGTAGTTACAATTTTTTTGGGGGGCGAAAGTGTGTTTGTGTGAGTAAAAAAAGACCTAGAGTGGGCGCTAGGGGAAAAACCCAAAAAAAACCAACCATGGGCTAACCAAGTAAATCAAAAAATAGTAAAATCCACAAATTTTAATTTTCTAATTTTGACTGTATTCCGTAGACACTAACAAGTATTCATCATAATTTGATATTTTTCAAAAATAATAAAAGAAAGAGGAGTCCATCATCTAGCCGGCATTTAGCCATATCACGAAACAGATGCAGACTGGCAAAGCATCTAAAAGCAACGAAGGAGGTTAACAAAAAGAGGGTGTACAAGCCCCGCAGGTTAGTGGCCAAGAGGGAGACTATACACCAAACAAAATTTAAATGGGTTTTTCTTTTATCCTTTTTTCCTCTTTTTTCTTTTTCTTTTCCAAAACCGAGCAACATAATTAATTTTTTTTTATGTTCCATCGAATCAGGTGCGACTGAGATACGTACCTGTCAGCTCCCAGAAAGTTACCCAAGCCTGCCTCCAACTGTACCAGGAGCATTTGAGTGAAGGATCCATTCAGCCCAAAGGAACCACTATGTCCACGTCAGCAGACATCCCATTCCTTAACCATGGAAGCAGGCTAAAGCTAACCAATAGAACCAGGCATCAATCAGGTCCACATTAGTCAGGCCTGAGGGAGCTGAGACCTCAAAGCCGACGTCAGCCCAACTAGCAAACACTCTCATTCATTTTTTTAATCGTCGGCCCAACCAGCCAACCTAACATGGCAAACGACATGATTTTTAGCAAATCGTGGAATCAGGAAAAAGCAATCCGTCCAATCACCTTGTGGCAGACAAGGAGCATGCCTCCCATAAAACGGCCTCAGCCCTGTCCAAACATCCCTATCAGCAATATCGGGAAGGTAAAGAAAATCACCTGCACCACGCAGCAATCTGATATGATCTAGTCCACTATACAGCACAATGAGCACAAATCAAATGCCTACCTTCGGTTCAAAAGGGGGATACTCCATCTAGTCAGAGTAGACCTGGAGCTATGCGTCCTGTCGACTGGAGTAATTTTCAGTTTGCATCGAACTGCAGAGGTGATTAGATTAATCAATTGGGGTTCATTATGAGGCAACGATTTTTTAAAAATGCAATGGTTTCTTTCTTTCCAAATATAGTAAACTGAGGTAGCAAGAGTGAGATTGAAAGAGAGAGCTTTGAGGTTTTTACCATTCCATATGTTAGCAGCCCACATAATGTTAGAATGCCAATCTGGATAAGGCCAATTTATCCCGGCCTTACGGTGCATCATCTGCCAAACAGCCGAAGTGAAAGGGCAAGCAAAAAAGATGTGGCCGTGACTTTCAGATCCATTGGTACACAGGATATAGGATGCCGGTTGGTGGATGAAAGTGCTCACTCGATCTAGAGTGCTAAATCTCTGGCGAATAGCCAGCAACAGTATAAACGCATGAGCCGAAGTGTACTTCGGGCCCCAAACAAGGTTGAACCAAGGTATCTTTTCTTTAGACTCTTGGAATAGCCCATAAGCAGATTTAGTCGGGAAAACCTCATTGCTGCCTTCACACCATATAACCACATCTCTAGAGGAGGAATCGGGGTTGTAAGGTGGCATGCATTCAACAATCTCTGCAACCTCCATATCAAAAGGATTTGGCCACATCCATTTTTCAAGCTTGATGATATCCTTGACTTTCGCATCTATGGGCAACCCAATTATACATCTAACTCTCTCATTGAACCGATCATATAGTGGTTCAAGAGGGTGCCAAAAATCCAGCCATAAGACTGTGCGAACTCTATTACCAATATGATAGCGAATCTTGAAGCGAAGAATAGGGCGGAGTTTTATGAGTTTTCTCCAACTCCAGGGAGTTGAATCCAGGATTTTTATAGTCCATATGCACCTATCTTTGATGCGATAAGCATAACACCAAGAAACCCAAATAGAGGTCGGGTCCTTTGTGATGATCCTCCAAAGATGGCGACACAACAAGGCTTTATTAGATGCGGCAATGTTTTTTTATGCCCAATTCCGGGATATTGTGAGAGAAGTCTCCCAGCGTGTAATAGCAAACCGGCAAACACTAGCCATCTGACGATCTGTTCTAGAGAAACCACCCACCGACTAGCATCTCCAGCAACCTCCTTATCAAAGCAATATAGCAAACATCACCAGATGACTTTTTTTTTTTTGGTAAGTAAGAATTTTGGATTAATAGGAGAAAAAATTACATAGACTATGCATTACTTCCAAGTATCTTGACTTGGAGGTAATGCATAACGCGCTAGGGCATTCCCCGAGAAGTTTGTACATCAAAATACATACAAAAAACAATGACACACGACCCAAGTTCTAACAACCTGAGGGCATCATGTCCAAAAATCAGTTAATCAGTAGAGTAGTTGGCGCTCAGCACATCACATCCAGTGGGCATCAGCACAGCTCCTCCCAGCTGAAGTGAACATGCAGAACTACGACAACAACATTGTGCCAGCCAGCCGGGCCACAGCAAGGAAACACTGCATGGCGGCATTCACCACCAAACGGAGATGGGTAGGGCACTTCCTACCAACCCGAATTTCAGCAAGAGGCCATGATTTCAACCCTGGGAACTCTCCGGGAACAGAAAAACTGAATCGCTCTGTTAGCAATCCAGCAGCATACCAATTGGTGCGAAGACAGCAACCCAAACCGAGCTCCAACGGTTACACAATTCTCCAATCAGCAGAAAGACCACACGCAGGAATCCATCACTGGACGGCAACTCCGGCTGTAGCTTCAACCAACGCACCAGCCTCAAAAATAACTACTCAAAAATTTGGCCAGAGCAGCCAAAAACCAGGCTGGAGCAGCAGTACCACAACTCCAAGAGACCAAGAGATGCGCCGATAGCAACAACTGTTGAATCTATAGCTCCAGCACCACTACAAGAGGCTCAGGTACAAGCAGCAAAGCCAAAAGCAGGCAACAGCAGTCCAAGAGACTGCTACACATAAAGGCTACAAGCAGAATGGCCTCCTCCAGCACAAAAGGTCTTTTTTCAGCCACCAAGAAGCAGACTTCAACAACCGTTGACCTGCGGCAGAGACACCTTCATACTGCAGTACAACGACATCCTATCTCAGGGCATGGTCAGTACCAGCACCCGCAGAATCTGCAAACAAAATTGCAGAAAAAAGCTTTGAGACAGCAGATAAATCCCAAATCCCTCAAGCCCAATCTGGTCTCAGCAATAGAACCAAGAAAAATCCAGAGGAGGCATCAGTATCAGTGGTTGGACCAAGAAGGCCAAGCAGCCAACAATCCAACCAAAATCTTACAACCAGACAAGACCTTGCGGTTAGAAAATGCAGTGAATGCCATCACTTAACATTCACGCAATCTGAAGGAAATGGCATAGACCAATCCAAGCCCACCGCCACAGAAGGATTACCAGCGTCCAAACCAACCACTCCCATGACTTCAGCACTCCAACCTATAATTTCAAGACCATAGCAAAACGGGCTCCCCCCAACCCATCCAACAGGATGGAAATCACAGGCAGAGAGGCTTCAGGACCTTGGCACAGGACAGTTCGTCAGCGACAGATCCAGCGAGCAGTGCAAGGCCATTTGTTTCGGACATCTGCTCCCGAAATCGAGGATCGCAGCATAAACCAGAAGACACATAGCCAAAGCTTCCGCAAGGAAACCGGAGAAAGGGCTCTCGGCCTCAGCAGCCAGAGGAAAGAATCCAGGCAAATCCGGTTGAGAGAAGCCCTAATAATCGAGAATCGAAGTTGAGAAGAGAAAGGGATACGAGAAGTGGCCCAGAAAGAGCAGAACTCCAAACGGAAACAGCCTCATCAGATGCGAACAAGGCTACAGCAGAGACCCCGGTCAGCTCTTACCCGAATAAGCTAGACCAGGGCACCCGGTATGAGCCGTCATCCTAATCTGCTTCAGCAAAACGAGCCCACATCCGTGACCAAGGCCTCAATGGATGACGGCGAAGCTAGGTCAGCGAACCGAAGACGAAGAGAGCAAGAGAAGAGAAGGAGAAACGGGAGGCAACCGGGCGAAGCAACCGGGAGACCGGCCGTGGCCGGCTCCGGCGTCGCCCTGCCAGAGAAGGAGCGCCGCAGAAAACGCGGACAGAAATTTCAAAACAAAATTTGAAAACGAAGAGAGAAGCGAGAGCTTCTCTCTCTAGGACTTCACCAGATGACTTATAGGCGAGTTTTGGATGGCCAGCCGCCTGGGTGTTCCTCCTGGATCCCTCCAGGATCTCGCCCTCCCTTCTCTACCCATTCGCCCTTCAGAATAGGTAGTATTGTCCTCTTCGTCCATTTTCTCTTTGCGAATGGAAGTTCTCTCGCTTGCTTCCTCTTCCTCGCCTGCTGAGGACGGTATCAGTTCATCTTGTCCCGTGAAGTTGCCAGTTGCGAACCTCTCTTCCAGGTCTATTATAGTTCGGAATGGTGGTAAAACCTCGTCCCCTGCTCTGAAATTTTTCCCTCCACGGAATGTGCATGGCGAAGCTGCATGTATTTCTCCTAGCCCTGAAGTGATCCAACAAAGTAAGCAAGTCTGGAAGACTACGTTACTTGGTTATTTATCTGGAAAAGTCTTGCACTTCAAATCTGTTGTTCACATCGCTCGACGGATTCGGCGACGTTTTGGCCTCAGTCATATCGCAAAGTGTGCAAATGGTTTCTTCCTTTTTTGATTCTCTTCTGATGTAAACTTAGAAGAGGTTTTGGCTAGAGGCCTGTGGACATTTAGAGGTAAATCCTCACTTCTCAAATGTTGGCTATCGAATATGCCAATGGAAAAAGATAATTTCAATTCTCTCCTGGTTTGGATTAAATTGTGGAATGTCTTTGCTGAGTATTGGACCCCTCTTGGGCTATGTTGGATCAGCAGCGCAGTTGGTAAACCTATTCATCTTAATGCATTCACGGCGAAGATGGATCATCTGCACTATGCTCGGGTTTCCATTGAAATCAAGACTGATGCGGTTCTCCCCTCCAAAATTTTCTTAAGTAACTCTGCAAGTGAGGAGGAGCCGTATGTTGAAGTGGAGGTTGAATTACCTGGTAACTGGGCTAGGAGTGGGCAAAGCTCTACCTTGGGTCAATCCCGCCCTCAGGGTAGAGTCTTGGAGTCCAAAGGGACTCCTGCCACTCCTTCCTCAGACAAGCCGTTTGAAATTCAGCAGCCTGGTACAGGTGCTAGGGGCAAACCTGTTGATGCGATGCATTCTGAGGATCTGGATGCGTTGGTGCCAGGTTTGGACCAGCCTGAGCTGGGCTCAATTTCTAAAGAGTGCAGTGTTGAGGCTCCTGTTTGTCGAGGGGGTCTGGATCCTGTGCTCAATCCACAGAATATGGTTCCTGATGTAAACGTGGTGGGGTTCGCTCCTGAGGTCCTGTCTGCTATGGCTCCCAGTAGTGATTTTTCCCATCCGGTTGTGGAATGTAGCTCCCAGTCCCTAGAGGATGAAGAGGTGGTCCCAATGATTGTTGGCCCCATGTTGGCACTGTGCCCCTCTATCATTGACAGAGTTTAGGAGACAAATATCTCTCAGGGTATGCTTCCTGTGTCCAACCATTGTTCACAGGGTGTTTTAGATAAGGATGGGATGTCATTGTCCCCCGTGTCATCATCGATCCATCCCCTTCTGTGCCGCCATCAATTTGCCAATTGGATGACAGGCCTCCTGCTGATGTAGAGGTCATCGATTCTCTTCCTCCCTCTTCTTCCCCCAGCCCCCCTTTTGGCTTTGTCGATCAGCTTAGGAAAGCTCTTGGCGGTCTTTGCCATGATAGGAGGCTATCTTCTTTTGCTGAGGTGTTGACCCACGGCTTGGTTGATGATTTTGTGGGGCTCTCAGATGCTAGTGCTATACTAGTATCCATTTGGCTGATTTCTGATGTAGACCGTATGGAAGCTTTTGGACCAGAGGATGCTTCTATTAGGTTGAATCTGCCTGTTTCAGGTTGTGATGTGGCAGTTGTGGACCCTGTCCCCCCGTGCTTCCCTCCAGAATAGGGATCTGTAGAAGACACTGCTGTTGAGCCTTCTATTAGCCCCCTTGATGCCCAGGCTTCCCATCATGATTTATCTACTGCTATAGAAGTTGATCTGGACAACACACCCAACTCTATCTCTCGTCTCTCAAGGAAGTATTCCTTGGATACCTCCAGCATTGTGGGGATTGACTCTAGTAGCCCCAATGACTCTCTAGCAGATATTCGAGTGGGCCAGACTCCGGTTGTCTCCGGGGTGAAATACTACAGCGCCAGGGAGGTGATTGCTATGCAATATGGTCCTTGGAAGCCAGCAAAGTCTTGTAGATGAAGGAAGTCCAAAAACTCCACTGGATCCTTTGGCACATAGGCCTTTGACGGTTGAGCTAGTGGGTCTGGCGTCAGGCTATTATACAGCCTCTCTATATTTGTTGCAGGGTCTGTCAGTGAAGGTCCTTTGGCCTAATCTATGGACTGTATGCTGTCTTGAAGTAGTTTGAAGCCATTTTCTATATGGGGCTTCCGATGTTTAGCTTCTTATTAAGGCTGGCTGGAAATTGGTGCGGCTGTTAGCCATTTAAACGGCCATGCTGATTTTGCCCTGTTTTTAAATCGGAGATGCAGTAGCTGGAAGGTTGTAGAACCTATTTTGCTGTATTGTGAAGTATGTTTTATTGCCTTTCCATTTCTTCCTACTGGATTGTGCTATGATGGTATGATATGATACCTCATTCTGTAAATTTTGTTACTGCCTTCGCTGGGGTTGGAAAATGGCCCTACCCTGCTGGAGGATTATGCTGCTAGAAGTGCTGATTCTGGCTTCCGAGGCTAGCAATTGCTGGAATGCAGACGTTCCCAATGTGGTGGAGTTACAGGGCGCTCAACTGACCCTGTTGATTAGCTTCTGTTCTGTGCTGAGGGAGCAGTCGCTGGAAAGTATGCTCGCTCAATTTTGCTGTGTTGTGAAGATTGGTTGATGCTACTGGGAATGCAGACATTGGTTCGTGGCGGCTTCCAGAAACTAGAGAGCAGGTTATACTGAAGTGGTGCTGGGCTGAGTTTTCAGTTGATGCCGGTGTTAATCCCGTGTCAATGGTGACAATTTCCGCTCTGACAGCACCTCCCAATTTTTCAAAATTTCAAATTCCTTCTCTGCGCTCCTTCCACCCTCCTCCGGCGGCGTTGCCTGCCATGGCCGTTCCCCCGCAGGAGGTTTGTTCTCCCTCCTGCCTCCGTTTGCCTGTCCAGTGTCTACTCTGAATTCTTTGTCGCCTGCCTTCACTTTGGGTCCCAGCCTTCTTCGCTCTTCAGATTTCTCTCTGTTTTTCCGGCAATTCTCCCCCCAGGTTTTTTCCTGCTCTGCCCTTGTTCCCTCTCCCTGGCACTCTTTCCCTCCCTCTCTGGCGCTCATGGAGCCTCCGGTGCCAGTCCCCCGACCTCTCTCTTCCTCCTCCCCCGCATCTTCCCTCACTGGCGTTGCTGGGGTTTCATCTTCATCTTGCTCTGTTGATGCTGATATTGCTTCTCTCCAGGCGGTTTGTGCTCCTTCTGAAGTTGCCCCCCCTTCGTCGTCGAGTCCTGCTGTTCAGACCTCATGGGCTTCCATTGTCAGTAAGCCAAATCTGACCTCAGGTACTCCTCTAAGATTCTTTCCTCCCCCT
>JAODPA010118807.1:0-46741 GCA_025585075.1 Nepenthes mirabilis | reverse complement strand
ATGGAGGGAGATGGGGGCGAGAAGGACGCCCCCCCCGGGTCCTTCTTTCAGTTTCGGTTGCTGCTGCAATTGATAACCATTGGCCGAACTCGTATGCGTGGCTCGGATGCCTCTTCCGGTAGCTTCCTCACCCTGTGAACCCTAGACACTAGTGATTCTTTATGCAAAGTAATCGGAAGACAGAATAGCAACTGGAATTACTTGCACAGTGAGAAGACACTCGATTGGAACTCTCCATCGCTCGAAATCCAGTAAATTCAAATAGACTTCGGTAGCGCATAAAAGTTGCCATAGTTATTAATAATCAACTGCAAAATTAGAATTATGTTGCAAAGCAAGTCCTTCGTGAAGAAGACAAAGGGTGGCAAAGTTGTCAAGGTTTCTTCACTCTATTGAAAATAAGCCCTAGGCCTAAAATTGCTGATTTAAGTTCCTGAAGCATAGTTTTTTAACTAATACGTGACTGCACAGGTTGTTCGGGAGCATTATCTCAGAGATGATATCTATTGCGGAGCTTCGGTTTGCAAAGTTTGTGATTCTTCGGTAGCTCGTTTGAGCGCAACATCGTCTACAATTCTCGTTGTTGACACTAACGTCGTCCTCCATCAGGCAGATATCCAAAAAAAAAATTGCACCTTTAAGATGTTATTCCACAGTTAGTTTTGAATTCTTTTCATGATTTTGGTTGTGCATTTCAGATTGATTTACTCGAGAATCCAGCGATTGACGATGTGGTAGTTCTGTCAGTGGTGTTGGAGGAGGTTAAAAATAAGAACATTTCGGTTTATAACAGGCTTAGGGCTCTTTGCAGCAACTCTGTAAGGAGTTTTTTTGTTTTCTCCAACGAACATCATAAGTAAGTTTGTTTGTTTGTTTGTTTTTTTTTTCCCAAAAAATAAATATAATAGTGCATTCTTGTTATTTTTTGACGTAGAATGTTAGTCTATGAATGGGCTGCTACTGATCTGATGATTGTTTTTGGGCTGCTTTGATCGGTTATTGTGATGGTAATAAATAATGTTACATTGGGAATAATAATCAATCATTAAGGTCTCCTGGGAATGAATTATCATTAATAACACTTGGTATGATAGTATGCACTTCCAATTTTTGATTTTCTTAAATAAACGAAGTCATTCATCTGTCTGCAAATTATGATAATCAGTAGTACAGTTTCTGTCATGCTTTTATTAAAACAGCCAAAGCATTTCTTAGTTTCCAATATCATTGTAGCTGGTGCAATGTGATCCTGACTAGGTCGTTACATCTGTATTGTGGAGATTGGTTTTCTATTATTGGCTCGTTGACTTCTCCTGGTATGTGCATCATTTATATATTTTATTGTTTTTGTAGGGATACCTATGTCAAAGCCATGGTTGGTGAAAGTCCCAATGATCGAAATGATAGAGGTGTGCCTTTTGTCTTGCTCAACTCGTTATGTTTTGAGGAAAATACATTTGCGACTTGGCATTTGAATAAAATGTTCATTTCATATACCATCTGAATTCAAATTTATCATGGTTCTTGAAAATTAAGAGTACAAGTTTAGTTTGGAAAGCAAGAGAAGGACATGGGGTGCTCATAACTCGCCTCTCCCTACTAACAACATTTTCATGTCCACCATCATTGTTTCATTCATTGTGTCTTGGGAGGCAAAATTATGGTGGTACTTGTACAGGTGGTTTGCATACATATGATATGGACGTATATGAAGTTGCCATTGAGAACTAGGAAAGTTCAATCTCAAATAGAGCATGACCTATTTAATCATTTATTGGTTCCTTAGTGACATCTGAAACCATGGGATGATGATGATGGGTTGGAGGTGGAAAACATAGTTTTAAGTGGTCTAATGATCTTCTTCCTGCTGCAGAATGTCTGACTTTGTGTCCAATTTATTTGTCATTCTTTCCAGCTATTACGTTCTTTTTCTTGTGTGTGTGGTTCTTCTACTATATGTAGCATAAGTTGTGTTAGAGCTGTCCTTTGAAAATTTTCCTTTGGAATGATGAATAAAAGGGTGCTTAATATTCTACTGCTGAGATATTTTGGGACATTTTAGGGCCATTAGTGGTGATACTTGGTCGATATTGAGGATATAGTTTCTGTGACATAATAATCTACTTGGAAGCTGCTGACATATATTGGGATGGTTGGAGGCCAACTTGTGAACTTGTGACTCTGGATTGGAGGTGGATGATATGGTTTTGGTGACCTGAAAATCCACTTCCATTACAGAATCTCTCATTTTCTTGCCAAATTGTTTTTAATTCTAAGTATCTATAAATTTATTGTCTACTCTCCTGTAACTTGATATCATTTTATCGTCATTGCATGTGCTGCTGTTCAAATTCTGACATGGATAGTTCTGCAGCTATTAGGGTGGCAACTCAGTGGTATCAGAACCATCTTGGTGCTGCTGTACGAGTCTTACTAATAACAAATGATAGGGAGAATAAGAGGAAGGCCAATGAGGAGGGTGTTTCTGCCGAGACAGGTAATCCTTACTATGTTCTTTTCCTTTATATGCTTAGGTTAGAATGTCCTCAATCCTGAGCCCATGGCTGGAATTGGAACATGTTTTTTTTGTCTTTAGAAATTAATGATTGCCCTTTTCATGGATGATTTCATTTTTGGCGCCACAATTTTCTATTCCCTTAGTGAATTGTGATTTGGTTCCATTGTTTTGAATTATCGACTTGTAGAGATTTGGAACATTAAATTTATGCATTGTCCTGAATTAGGTAGCTCTAGCGATTTCGAACACTGAATTTATTGTTAGACCAAATATGTCTAAGAAAACGTAGTGATTTCACTGTAATTATTACAAGTTATTGATCTTGATGCATAATATTGTGTTGTAGGGTATTAGCAATTTAGCACGCTTTTACAGTTCTTTTGATGCCTTAGTTGCCTCTTGGTCACTTTTTATTACTAATATCATTGTGAAAACTTTAAGAACGATGTACTGGAACGATCCATGTTCCGGATAACTAGACATTCATATTAGCTTTGACTGTTTGATCGTAGTAGTGATTGATTCCTGAAGCTGATGAAAGTGGGCAATTTTGTTTCAGTTGAGTCATACGTGAAGTCGCTTGGTCAACCAGAATTGCTTGACCTGCTTGTACAACCTGCCTCTGAGGATGTGGCAATGGAGGATGCTGAAGACATCAGGCCTTCGAAAAGGAAAATCATTTACAGTGAGGTAAGTCTTGCTAGCAATGCAAAGAAATGTGTATTGGCAACTTACTGTTTGACTTGTGTTAGCCTTTGGCTCTTTCTACATCATGAATCTGTGGCTGCACTATGTTGTCCCTTTATTCCGGTGCAGCATAAGCCAATGTCGGAGATCACTTCTGGTTTACATCGTGGAATTTACCATCAAGGGAAGCTTCGAGTTAACCGTTACAATTCACTGGAAGCATATGTTGGAAGTGAGAGCATTGGTGATGAAATTATTATATATGGGCGTGCAAACATGAATAGAGCTTTTGATGGAGATATAGTGGCTTTGGAGCTTTTGGCTCAGGATCAATGGCATGAGGAAGCAGCATTATCCATCGCAGATGGAGGTAGTTTGACCTGTCACTGTAGTGCTTTTTGAAGCACTTCTATTGCTGTGTGTGAGTATGTTCCTTCAAGTATAGTCTCGGATTTACTACCTAGATGAATGCAAAGGTGTGTAGATCTTAGAGTCAATGGCTTATAAGAAGAAATATGATGGTTTTGGTTTTGGCAATTAAATGAAAAGAAGAAAACTGAAATGTTGGTGCTCCAAGGATGGTAAGGGATTTTATGTCCTGAGTTATTTTATCAATAAAGAGAAGTTTATTTATCTTTTTCAATGAAGACACAAAGAAAACTAGGCGAGGACAGAAATCCTCTTAGAAATAGTGGATGTAAAAATTAGTAAGAAATTTGAGATCTCTTATTCATGAAACCCTTCTTTCATTCTTCTTCGTCATAATTTATCCAAGCCTTCAAATTGTATTTCCTTCCCTTCTTTCTCTCTCTCAAATGTCCTCGCTAGTTTACAAAATCTTTTCCTTTCCACTAGATGCATTTAATTTAGGCTCATCCATTTAATAAAACCTGTATACAATCATCCTCCGTCTGACTACCTAATGACTGCTTTTGTTCATGCTGCTTAGTTGGCAGTAAAATGTCATCTCTTTATTTCCTAAGTTGTGTAGGATATAAAGGGCAACCCAGTTCACAGGACTTTTGTATTGTGGGGTATATGGTGAGTAAGATATATATAGCCTTACCCATGCATGCATTACAAAGAAGCTTTTCTGTTATTTGAATATTTAACTTCTATGTCTCAATGGTACAACCTTACTGTTGCACCAATGCCAACTTTCCTAGAAATGGTATTTTTAAAAAGGAAGGGTACATAAAGGGTGGTGCATGCTAGTTGCTTGAGGGTATTTAAAAAATGATAGCCCAGTGCTTGAGGTTCTCATATCAAGGATCCAAGAAGGTTGGCCCTTGCGTTATGGAGATGTTGTTTCCGTACTTGCAATTATTGAGCTCCAGGTGACGATGGAGCTTTTACCATTCCTCAAGGATTTGGTGGCAAAATCTTTTTAGTGCCTTTCCCTTTCCTTTTCTGTTTTGCCTTTCCATGTTCTCTTGAGAAGTAATATTCTCATAATGTCTCTATGAGTTTCGTAAATTGTTGTATGCCTCAATTTCTTTCAAGATGTTGTGGTGGCAGATGGCTGGTTTATCATAGTGTGGATCTTCTGGTGATTTTCAACCCTTTTGTGGTTTGAGCTTTAATGATCAAAACAATAATTATTTGTTGAACTTGTTTGGGTTGGGGGTCTTACAGGTCTTTTCCTAGCACATCCTTATTTACGATCAAAGGGCAACAAGATCCATGATCATACTAATTTACGAAATTATTATTCAACTATCAAGTTGGATGTACAGATGGATGTTGCAGTGTCATATTTCTGAATGAGATTTTGTCAAAGCGTAAAGAAATCTCAACTGTGAGGAACTTTAATGCTGGAGTGGAATTTATGTGACAGATGAGGCAGAATTCCAGGTGTCAATTTAGTATATTTTGGTATTCTTAGTAAGTACTGTTGGTGAAAATTCAAATGAGTTCTCTCTTTTGGGGGAGGGGTGTGGAAGTTGTCACTAGTGATTGATAGCTTCTGCTTTAGTTCCAATATAAATGTCGCATTTGGCCAAGATCAAAAGTCAAATATTTTAATAGATGCTGTAAATAAAAACACGCATCAAATAAAATATCTGATCTTACTTTAAGCCTTCCTATTATATATTTGTATCTTGAGCTATTTTTCCAAAACCAGTAGGTCTTACAACACCCTTGTCTTGTTGATATTTCAGCAACATCACTTCATTTTGACTTGGACATCCCCCCAACAAAACTGCACCAAAGAAGCACCTGCTACAAATTTCCATAATCGTGCTAATGTAATTTTTAATGTAGGCAAATAATGACCTTTTAGGCCCCAGACCAGAAACACTGTATAACTGGTCTTTGACAGAAATCGATTTAAAATTTTAAAAATATTAATCAGATTTTTATGTGCCTAGTAATAAAACAAATGAGAAAACTGGCACTCTCCCCTATCTTTCTAAGAGAAACATAACAATAACAATAATAAAACCATAAGTCATGCTAAGTTGGATCTGCTATATGAATCAATTTCCTCCATTCAAAATGGTTAATGCAGCATTCTTTGGAAATAGAAGCAATTAAATATCGTTTTTATCCCCCTCTAAGTTTTTCTGGTCCTAGTCATCCTTTTCTTGGCCTTAGACAATTGAAAAGAGGATGATTTGGGGCCTTCCTTGACGTTGACCCCCACTTTGCCTTTCATTGCTGGCTCTGTCAGGCACCCCTAATTGCAGCCCTTACTATGGAATTTGAACCACTACCCTCCATCTCCATCCAAACCAATGATAATTGTTCAAATGTATTGGATAACTTTTTCAAGCTCCCTCTGTCTTTCAACAAATTTCTCTGCCTAAATTCAACAAGATGACAATGGAAGAGGAGGGTGATTTTATGGACAAAAGGGAAGTTATATGAGGAAATGCCGTAGGAAGATCGTGGTGGTGGGAGTGGTGGTGTCATGGAGTTTAGCAGTGGAGTGAAGACGAGAGAAAGGGTGTTGGCTATGGTGCAGCAAGCTCAGGTCAATGGCATCTCCAAAAATGAGGAAGGTTGGTAATGGAAAAGCAGAGTTTGCGTTAAGTTTGTGAATGATTCATTGTCAATAATAGATCTGGAAGTGAGGAACAAACTATGGCAGAGTTGCTAGCACTTTCCACGTCTCGCTTTTTCTCTGTGGGAAGGAGAATGGGTGTTTGCTTTGGTTTTCAAGGATCCTTTGTCAGTTGTAGATCTGGAGGAGAGGAACAAGCTGTTGCAGAGTCAGCTAGCACTTCCCAGTCCTACTTTCTGAATACGCTTGTAAATTTGAACACCCTAAATTTCTGTTCTCAATTGCTCTCTTTATAAATTCTTGTATGTGAAATGGCATGGTTATATGCCATAATTATGGACGAGGACTCTCAGATTGAATTGTGCTGGTTGTGGCATCCTTTTGCTGACATTGACAGGTGGAAGTGAGGATGGTGTCCCTGCATAAGTCTAGAGTGTTCTGTAGGAAACGGAGTACATACCTATCTGAGAACCTAAAGTGAAGAGGTTCCCTTTGTCCTATTATCAGAAAAGCGAAGCAAGTGATCCAGAAGCATCTATAGCTCACATGCACATTACACGTGGATCTTCTTCAAGAAAAATTGATGGAATTTGTAATAAGCACATGCATATGGCTGAGTTTGTGAATGAAATATAAACCCAGCTGGTTTGCTGAAAAATCAAAATTTGGATGTGGTTTTGTGGAAAATGTTCTAAAATTTTAGAGGTTTTGTGTAGTCCTTGGTTATATGATATGTAGGTAAATTGATGAAATAGAGGATAGTATGGGATATGCCAATTGTTTAGTGTTGACTTCTATTAATGCCGTTGAATGGGGAGGAATAAAATTCCAAAGTAAAATTTTTCTTTGTGCCCTCTGAGTGGAAGATATTTGAACTTTGTTTAATTGCTTGCTGTTCAAATTGTTGGATGAAAAGTTAATAGAAAAAAAATGTTATGACTTTGTAGTTTGTGTTTCATTTTCCACTGGTCAACATTTTCTTTATTCATTTCTACCTCAAATTGTATAGATGAGTTTTGGTGCAACAATAAAGTTGCTCCATTTAAACCGTAGGTCAGGGTTCAAACAATCTTTATGTAATATAGGCTTCAGAGTCCAGACACTGTACATCCTACCTTCCTAGACCGCATGATGTGGGAGCTTTGTGTATTGCGTTGCCCTTCCAATATAATGTTCTTCTCTGGTTTCACTGGATGTGAAGCTTGCTCTGCCTCCTATCTTTGTTGATAAAACATTACAGTTCTTTTGGTTTATGAATTTCTTCAGTAGCGGAAAAACGTCAGATGTGCATGAACAGTATTTTATTTTATTTTTGTAGCTAATAATATATTTGTTCCCCTGTCCACAACCCCAACAAGAAAAGCTGGAAAAAAGCAAAATACAAGAAATGGAAAGAAGATTTCTTTTTATATGCTCATATTTATAGGTACTTAGTATCTATATCCTGGCAGAGGACGAGGAGGAAGATGTTCATCTCGTTCCCAATAGTGCTGATGATGCTCCTAGAAATGCAAATGCAGTCCAAGGCTCTGGTGGAGACTCAAATCCTACTCTTGGACGTCCGTCTGGCCGTGTTGTTGGCATCATAAAACGGAACTGGCACTCGTAAGTAATTTGTTCCTGCATATGATAGTGGATATTTGAAAATGACTTTTGCTGTAATGGTGGGAGCTTTGGGGCTGCCATTCTTTTCTATTTGGCGTATCAAAAAATGGGAAGGATTTTGCACACATTGGACATTGTTGGAGATTTCAATAGTTATTCGTATATTGTTTTTTTTTAACTTCCTAAGCCACTCCTGAATATGCAGCTATGCATATTTTTTTTTGCTTGGAAAGGATTGAGAAAGTAGTATGAACTCTCTTTTTCAAAACTTCTGGAAAAGGATATTGGAACTTCTAGTTGAGCTTTTTCAAATATTTATGTCATTTCAATAACTCTTGGAGTGATGTGAAAAAAAAAAAACATTTAAATTTAAATTACTTGTACTCTTGGAGGATATTGCACTAAATCTAACAGAATGGCTGAAAAGGATCTATATAGCTAACCCCCTAGTGGAGATAAGGCTTTGTTATTGTTGTTGGTTACTCAGTAGTTGTCTTTTTGTTTTGATTATTATATGAACTCTGGTTATGACATAACCATTTATAAGAAAAATGGGATAGCTACATTAGTTGTTCTAAATAGAAAAATGGAAATGATTAGGAATTATGGCATTGTCACTGTGAATTAATCATCCAGGTTCCTTCAATGAAAACATGAAAACACGTAGTAGATGTAGAAAGTGAACTTTTGTAATCATTAAAGAATTGATCAGACCAACATATGCAAATAAGTAACCAAGACAGTAAAGTAATTGATAGAGTGAAAAACCAGTTGAAAAAATGGTATGAACTGACATGTTGGCCGAAGGAAGTAGAATTCTCAAAAACTGAGATTGTAAAATTTGCTGAAGCCTAGATGTGAGGGACATGAAAATGCCGAGGAATGAAAGAAACAAAAACTCAATAAGCTGGGTGCTGATTGGGAGTTCCGTTGCATAATGTGTGAAAATTAGTTGATGATTGAAACCCTTTTTTTCCCCCTTCTGAACTGAAGAAACAAATAGGTAAAAGTACTCTTGGAGCTCTTGAAATGCAAGCTTTGCCTGGAATTTTTTTTTTTTTCTGGCGAGAGGGGGAATTTGTCTTGGTAGAATTTGGTAAGTGTTGAATGTCTCCTGAATAAAGTTGATGAAGACATTCTTTACAACTGAAAATTCCTGTTTAAAACTCTTTGTTGACATCATATGTATATTTATTCACTTGAAGATCTTATAGTTTGTTTTCCTCGTACACACTTTTCTGATAGGTAGATGACATAAAAGTTCATGAAAGGCATCAAGAGGGTTGTGTTCAACAGTGTACTAGATGTGAATTAAAATGACACGGGAAAGCCTATGGATCATATATACAAGGAATAAGCATCAATAAACAGAAGACCCTAACTGCATGAGATCCCTAAAAAGCCAATAGCAACCCTGTTCCATCTTTGCTTCCTTTCCCCCCTCTATGAATTTGGATTCTTTTCAGATTTTTCTAGTCATTTAGGGCTTGTTTATGTAGGAAAACTATTTTCTATTTTTCAAATTTCTTTTTATTTTCCACCCATTTGCACAATTGTCATAATTTATTTATCTTCAAAGTGTATTCATTTCCACAATTTCTTGTTTATTAACATTGTCAGCTATGATAGATCATTTGACATACGATTATGGCTGTTAGACGACTTAAAATTGGTGTAATAGCTTGCTTAGAAGTTTGAGCTCTTAGCAATTGAGCTTAATTGAAGTTAATGAGCCGAGTTTTAGCTTAATTTTAGGTTTGTCAAATTAACGGATAAGTCTATGCAATGTTGTACTCATCTCATTTTCAACTTACCTATGACAAGTGGTTCTGATAAAGTAGGGGGAGTTAATGACATATTAATTCTTCATAGCGATGATCCATCAAATTATTTGTAATGTAGTTGAATTTTATCATTAAAGTAATGATGCAATAATGATCAGTTTAGATTGTGACCTAAATGTTATAAGGATGACCATTGACTACACATTTAGCTTCTCATAACAAGTGATCTTATTGTATTTTTCCAAATGTGTAAATTATGCCATTTATAAGGATTACAACTCACAAAAGTTGTTTGACAATTCTTATAGTCAAAGGCATAAAAATAAACTTATAAAATACAATTATATGCCAAATTTGAACTAATATTTTTAAATATAAGATATAAAATAAATCAATTAGTACTACTTAAGCCCACTTTATAACATTTAGGTTAATTTTGTGCATCATTAACTGGTGCTAGTTACATGTTGATAATTGAAATGAACGTTGTTATTAAGAACTAATGTGCTATTAGTAGCCACAATTTATTCAACTTGTTAATTTGATAAGTTGAAATTGTGCTCAAGCTTGGTTCATTAATTCATGAGTTAAGCTAGAACAATAGGATTCAAACTTTTGACTAAGTTATCACATGTTGAGTTTGAGTTGGTTAACAACCACAATCATATTTCGATTGATTGATGTGTTGCTGATGACTACAATAAACATCACGGTGTGGAAATGGATAGATTGCCGGCAGAAACAGATGTGCATGTTTTCCAAGAAAACTGCAAGATGGAAATCTGAAAAAAAAAAGAAAAGAAAAGTGAAAAATATTCCAAAATTTCCACGATGAACAAGTCCTGAGTTTTCAAATTCATTTCAATGTTAGAAAATTGGAAAACATACATATTATTTGAAAAGTTTTTTTCAGATTTTGTTTTCGTGGAAAATATTGTAGAAAACAGCACTAGTTTTCCACACGGCTGAACAAACACTCAAGTTTCCTCTCCTGCGTTCTACTTTTCTTTCAAGATTCTTAATTTTCTATCAAATAGTTACTCTTCTTTTACATCCTTCAACAACCTCATGTCCTCCCTGCATACCTCATAAATGCTCCAATGTCCAACTTCTCAATGCAAAGTGCCCTCCTGTTGAATATTCTTCTGCCTATCCATATCCTCTGGTACACTAGTTTTCATTATTGAGGAGACTGCATAAGCATGCAATTAGTGTTGGCATTTTGACCCTACAGTTTCTTTAATGGCATGTTTGGTTACTGGAATGAAATAATATGAGAATAAAATAATTATTCTCAGAAAATCGAATGAGATGAAAATAGAATTGGAAATTATTATTCCTATGTTTGGTTATCCATTTAGAATAATTATGAATAAGTTGAGAATTAATTTTCTAGTGTTTGATATGTAGTAATAGTAAGAGATATAATGTATGAATTTGTGATAATGACTTTTTTTACTCGTATTCAAAGAAAAAGTTATTCTATAATTTCATAGCCTTCTCAAAAACCGTTTTTTATCGAGCGCTGCATTACTGTTTTTGGTCCATTATTTGCTATAAATATTCTCAGTTTATTGACCATCTCCATTACTTAGTTTTCGGTCTATCATATACAACAACAGATGCAAAGCAATTTCACTTTAATTTTGGTCATCAAATTTCGGCTTCATCATCATCAAATTCAGTCAACAACAAACACGACAACACTAATACAGATGCCATTTCTGATAAATGGAAGCAATTTAACAACAACAACAACAAATGAAGGCCTAGGTTTCGAATGTGAAACAATAGATGCTGTTGCGTTCCGAATGTGAAGAGACAGATGTTGTCGCAACATCTCAATTGTTGGCTTAGGTTTCGAAGAGGTGATGGAGGAGAAGAGAGCTACTGGTTTTCGAATGAGGGTTTTGAAGAAGGATGGAGGGAGAGAAGATGAATAAAAATGGAGACAAATAGGGCTTTGAAGAGGGATGGAGGCGAGAGAAGACGAATATGGCTGGAGACGAGAGAAAACGAAGGCGAAGTGGGCTGGAAATAAGACGAAGAGAGACGAAATGGGTGGAGAGAGGATGAAGAGGGATGAACAGGGCAGAGTAGACGAAGAAGATAGCAGATGAGAGGATGAATAGGGTTTCAAAGGGTATGAACATTAAAAATATTAGGGGTAAAATGGTAATATTTTTAGGAGTAGTTATTATTTGAATACAAGGAATAAATAGTACCAAAGTAAACTTGATATTTTTTATTCATTGATTTGGAGGAATATTTATTCCTTCGGGAATAATTATTCATTCTAATAAATCAACAAAATATAGGAATAACTATTCCGTTGGTAATAAAATGGGAATAGAATTTCTATTCCCATCAACCAAGTATGCCATAATTGTTATTCCTCCTTTGTCAAAGATCCAAATCACTGTTGATTACTAAAGGTAAATTCCCAAGTCTCATTTTTCATTTAATCAGTCACCTATTTCTACCCTTACATTTCATACTCCACTTTCATCACCACATTCCTTTGAGTCCTCTCCTGTTGGGATCTCCTTGCTTTGCCTGAACCATGGTTACTAGTTACCATTTATGAGGGATTATTTCCTCAATGAAAACTTTTTGCTCCTGAGTCTACTTGTTTAATCTTTGTATCGTCATTTCTCTATCTAGCAATACTTTACAAAGATGAAAAATAGTGCTGTTCTCTGTGTCTCTTAACAGTCACCTGTGGTTGAGATGGAGAAGGATCAGATCTAGTTGCATCTAGATTGAGAATAGAATGTGGAGGAAGTGCATTAAAATGATACCCTCTATTCTCTCCTGAAGATTCTCTGATTTCTTCTGGAGACCATTCAAACTTGTCTGACAGTCATCTGTCTGGACTGATAATTCAATATTCCATGTTGCGCTCACCCCTTTTAATGTAGATCTGTGTTAGCTTCTTGTACTGTTGACCTTTGGGTATTCTCTATCATCCTGCTGCTAGTTGTCTGGACCACTCAGGGACTGAAGGAAAAAGCTTTTTTGGTATAACAAAACTGCCTTCTTATCATCACATCCATTGTTTTACTTCAGCAGGCTGTATGATGCCTTCAGACTAGGCTTGATTCTTGACTAAATTGTTATTGTGGGTTCAAAATTTGACGTGGCAATAGATTTTGTTGAACTAGTTGGCTCAAGCTATTCCACTGAAATTGGGCCATGTGATAAGATGCTGCAGTGGGGCTTAACATACCTGCTGAGTTCTGATCCACTGCCGGAATTGAATGAATCCCAAATTTACACCTCATACACCAAGGTGCTTAAATTGCACATACCTCTAATTCCTCGACTGGTGTTTGCTATTGCTAATAGAATACCTACATGGCACAGTCCCTAGAATTGTGCACAAATTGGATGTTTCACTGATGCTGTCCATTATGGCTGTTGACCCTGGATTTACTGGCAATGTAATTTCTTTAAACCTGGAAATACAGGTGCAAGCACCTGTAACTCAGAAGCCTTTGAGCTGTGGGAATTGTTGTGTGTTTCCAGCAGTTCACCTACTCCCGTTGATTATAGACAAAACCCCTAGTTTCCCATCGTTGATCTTCCATGTAAAATTGCTGTTGATCCAATAGCATTCTTATGATTTATCATGAGTTATGCTAAGCAATTGACACATGCAGAATTGCCCTTCCCTCCTCCTGGGTGGGATTGCTCCCTGTTAATAGGATGATCCCTTTCCCCGTTTACTATTATTTTCTCATTCATTTTCCCCATGTGTTTACTTGTAAAGCCTGAATTTAAGGAAATTTCAATTGTTCATCGCATCCTTGTTTCAATGGATGAAAGTATCGGTAATGGTATTGGCATCTGTTGTGTCCGTATTAGTATTGGGTTTATTTGGTTTATTGTATCAATCGCAAACATATCAGTCATAATTTTTTTTTTTGTGAATCAGAATCTAACAAGAAAATATTGGCCGATATATCATATATCACTGTATATTCTCTATATTGACTGATATTTTTTTCCATACTAGTTTCCATGATTTAAAATATTCAATATGGTTTTCTACAATTTTCCCTTAAGGTTAGTTTGTTCGAAACCTTGACCACTTGTGCTTTTATGCAGTTATTGTGGATCTTTGGAGCCAATGCCTATGCCTGCAGGTAATGGTGGCATTGCCCATGCTTTATTTGTCTCCAAGGATCGCAGAATACCTAAGATTCGCATTCAAACTCGACAGCTTGGAAATCTTTTGGACAAGAGAATTATTGTAGCTGTTGATTCTTGGGATTGTTTATCTCGCTATCCTTCTGGTCATTATGTACGCACTATTGGAGAAATTGGTGATAGGGATACTGAAAGTGAGGTACTTTAAATTTGTACTGCTTAAAATAGCTTATGATGTTATGATCTTTGCAATATGAATCTTCAGTTGTTACTGGCTTTCTTGTCATGTTCTCCAACCTCAGTTTCTGTCCCCTCATTGATGTTTGGATGCTGCAGGTAGTTTTGATGGAAAATGATATAAATTCCCGACCATTTTCTTCTCAAGTTTTAGCATGCTTGCCGCCATTACCGTGGTCGGTTTCTTCTCAGCATCTTTCAGATCCTAATAGAGAGGACCTACGGCATTTGCATGTTTTCAGTGTTGATCCTCCAGGTTCTTGTTTTCTTTCTTTCTATTTTAGCCGCCGTTAATTTACTGTTTTCCTTGTGAGTAGTTTCTGACACTTTTGGCTGTTGTAGGATGCAAGGACATTGATGATGCATTACATTGTACACGCCTTCCAAGTGGAAATTTTGAAGTGGGAGTCCGTATCTTTTAATCTTGTGGGTTCATTTATATTGAGTTATCATTATGTTTGCATATAATGGTGATTTCTTGCACACCTGTTTAATACATGAATCAACTGGATCAATTAACAGTCTTTCTGGCTTGCAAAATCAAAGTTCCATGTTTGAGAAGTTAGCATGCTCAAATCAAGATCAGAGTGGTCATAGAAGTAACATATATGAGAGATGCTGACTAGATTTACTAAATTTTATAATTAATGACTGTCCTTAGCAAATATTTTCCCCTGGAGTAAGGATCTATTTGAATCCCTAGTGCTGACTCACAGGTGGTGTCTTAGTAAGTCTTTTTTTACTATTTAATGAAAGGGTAGTTCGGTACATATAGCTTTTGCTATGCGTGGGTCTGGAGAAGGTTGGACCACTTTGAATCTATTGTATGCGATCTTACATTGTATTATACAAGAGGGTGTTCCCACGGCTTGAATCTAAGACTTGTAGGTCACATGACAACACCTCTACCTGTTGCGCCAATATCCCCTTTCTTTTTACTATTTAATGGGCATAATGTTTAATAATAATCTTCATCATTCTTTTTCCTGAAAGTCGATGGAAATGTATTTTTTCAGTGTTTTTATTTCTAGTACTCTATCTTGCTGTAAGAACTTGATCAATGTTTTGCTTTTAACATTTTTATGTCACCTCTGGGTTCCTCCAGATGTAAGATCCCTGCAAACCTGTGATGTCAGTATAGCAATTAGCACTGAGTGGTTATCAGTTGAGATGTTTATATGCTGTTCTTTTGTGTTTACAAGCATGATTCTTCACTGTAAATCCCTGATCATTGAGATTCAGATATTGCTGACGTGACTAATTTTGTTCACCCTGGTACTCACCTTGATGATGAAGCTTCCCAAAGGGGTACCTCTGTCTATCTTGTGGAGCGCCGAATTGACATGCTTCCAAAGCCTCTAACAGAAGGTCTTGGCCTCAAAATGACTTTTTATATATCGATACACACAGTTTAATGCCAACAAATCATGTAAATGGGCTTGAATATCAATTCGATCAGTATCAGTAATCTATTGGTGTTGGGTTGTGCTGGCACTTTGATTTTGCAGATATATGTTCCCTTCGAGCGGATGTAGAGAGGCTGGCTTTCTCTGTCATTTGGGTATTCTCTCTATTTGTTCAATATTGTTTAGTTTTCACTTTCTATGGCATATTTCATAGTGATTGAGCTCAAATATCCTTTCTGTGCAAAAATTGTAAGTTCTCTGTGCAAAATTGATAAGGTAATAAGTTAGTAACCCTAAGGGATACAAAAGGTAACATAGCAAGCCCTATGTATACTTAACCAACTGGTATTTGGAAGTTTTGATGCCAGTCAACATTTGATGCCTACTTTTATTTCTACTGGTGATTAGGATGAGATAGGAATCAACAAACCTTGGAGTTTATGGATGCAAAAGAAAAGCATCAGCTTTGCTAACTGTATTCCCCTCCCACTTCCTTCACCCCCTGCATTTATTCTCGTCTACAACCTCTCTCTTCCCCCCTCCTGTGCCCAACTACCACAAAACGATCTATAGACATTCCTCTCATCACCCCTCTTTCCTCTGCAACTAACACACACTGTCTTCTCCCATTCTCTTCGTAGCACCTCACCTCTGTCCCTGACTTTGTCTATTTCTTCCCTGATCACTGTTTCTGCCTTCCTCACCTCTCCCTCCCTACATCCCTCTCCCCCCAGGTACTGCATTGGACCTCTGTTTACCCTAAATCTCTGCTATTGCACGATTGTTTGAAGGAGATGAATGATATGGGAACAGTCTCATTGTAGCTTCCTGGTTGTTTTGGTGATGAATCTGGGATTTGAGTGGGTCCTCCCAAATTATCAAAACTCGTGCTTTTCATTTTTTTTGATGAATATGAATTGATATTTGGTGTCTTTTCTGATTTTGTGTGCTTCAATCCTTCTTTTTTTTTTTTTTTGGGTTATTTTCACATCAATTATGGCCCTTTTTCTCAACTATTTGTTACTTCATTCTGTACTTTCCCCTGTTTCCGACTTCTTTGGCAAGTTGATATTACAATGAATAAGTGGGCAGCGGTATGGAAGAAAACACTGATGATGGTGGTAGGGAAGGAAAAACAGAGTGGTTGATAATTTTCTTAGAGGTTTTTTTGTTTCTTTTTTATCCTTTCCCCTTGTTTTGTGAAAGGAAGATATTGTTGTGACTTAATGTGAATAGTTTGTCATTATATGTACCATACTATTTTTAAAATTTTTAAGGAAATTCTAGATCATTGCTTTGTAATGTAACCTGATGGAAAATGACAGTCGGGTGCAGACTGCAGAGTGATAAAATAAAACTAAAATTTTATCTAGAGGTTTGACATTATTGAGAAAGAGTGATTCTGTGATGCAATTTGAGAATGTTTAGACATACTAGGATGATATTTACCCAATAATTAAAGGTAAAATGTGTATTCTCTATGTGATCATGCTTTCTTTGTCCTGATTAACTTTTTTGTAACATATAATATATACCCATGTGACTTTGTCTCTATGAATTTCAGGAAATGACACCTGAAGCAGATATTATATCTACGAAATTCACAAAGAGTGTCATCAAGTCATGTGCAGCGTTATCTTATGTTGAAGCTCAAGCTAGGATGGATGACTGGTACCTTTGTTTTCCTTTCTTTCATTAATTTTATGGACATTTTATCTACATTACCTGGCTTCTGCTGAAGAACTGATTTATCTCAAATTTGCCTTGTAATTTTTTATGTTGCATTATCGGAAATCACATTGGTTGTCTAACTGTTACTGAACTTCATTAGAAGACATTGGGGCTTTTTTTTATTTTGTGGTTATTGTAGCCCTGGATAGTTCTTTTGTTTTGCCTAAGAATGATGTTGTAATTTATAGTGTGAAGAGGTGCTAAAAGGATGTCAGCGCTGATGTCTGATGAAGGCACTTAAAGGGAAAGAGAAGCTGAATTAATCAGGAGAAGAATTGACTCATGGCGAACTTAATATCTCTGCATCAATGCATGTCTTATGCGCTTTAATATAATTGCTATACCAAACGATATGATTGCATTATGATGGCCCTAACACAAGAATTGCTGCTAAGCATCTTGAGCGATGGCCTGTTAGTTTGCATCCAAGAGAAATTGACTCTTTTCTGTGATTTGAAAGGCTTGAACATAGCATATTCATGAAGCCAAGATGTGCTATGCATGTGGATGGTGTTTGAAGGATAGTATGGGAGCTCTGGTAAATATACTGTCTCTTTGGTTGGCTTTGAGAAACAATTTTATAGGATTGCTTTGATTTGGTCTGGTAGGATATTAGAACTACATGTTATGACAAACACGTTAAGTGTATTGGTGTCACTGCTATAAGCAACGACTAACCCTGTATTGACCTTCCAACCTGCCACATGGTGTTGATCCTGTTCAAACTTGTCTCAGAATTCTAAAAGCTTGCTGACCTCTTGCCATAGCATATGTTCTATGGCATCAAACCTATCAAGGATACTTGGATCTTCCTAGGTTTGTGCGGACACTAATGTCACTCTATGAGAAAAAGGAGAATTTATAGAATCCAAGTAACATAAATTATGCGTATCCTTTAGGCATCCAGCTGTTCTGAATTTGGACATCTATGCTGCCTCTTGTTGTCTTGCTGGATAATGTGTTATTATTGCAAATAGGACTGATGCGTACCCAAAAATTTGGATTCGATATGAGAGATTCTGAATCGAACTCCTAAACCTTTCATTTCGGATCCTATACATCACAAACCAAGATGAGAGTTTTAGAGAATTTGAGAATCAGTCGCTAGATTATTTTCCGATGTTCAAGTCAATCTTCTTAGCCCAACAATTTAAGATTAGACGAGAGAGAGGAAGACAGAGAAATGATTGTGGAGGACTGGACTCCATATTTTGTGAGGAGGCTGAGGTGTTTGGGGGATGGGCTCCGGGTTTCTTTGTTTACAAGCTAAGAACTATGGGACTAAACCTTCAGAGTCAGGATGATCTTCTGGGGACCAGGATGCCCTAAGGTTGAATCTTTTGATAAATCTCCTCTCTCTTGTGTCGAATGTTTGATCCTCCCTCCATGGCAATGATGCAGATTTTTGTAACCACTCTAGCCTCGATGCCAATTTCTTCACTGTTGAGTTATAAGCCACGTTCTAAGAAGTGAGTTTGTTGCTGACCATTGTGTTCAGCAACCACCTTGCATGTTCTGAATTGTGGGGAGAGGTGCTGATCATGCTAGATCATACTGATCATGGCCAGTTGAGAAGTGATCGGCTAGAGAGCTAGATATTGGTTATGGGTATGGAGTTTGTTAACCGATCGGCAATTCAACTCAGCACCCTTCAACTTGACCCTTAGGCTCAATGTTGTTCACCTTCTTAGACTTGGTTTGGACTTGGAACTTAACCGTTTGATAATCTGACCAGCCGAATTGCACCTTGTAGATTTTGTTTAGGCTTTGACTGTGAGGGTCCTTTTTGGGTCTTGGTCATTCTCTTGTTCGTTGGTTCTTTGCTTCTTTGGGTCTCCTTTGAGCTCACGCCTGACTGGTTCCATCAGCTTTTGGGCCTCCCTTTTATATCCATGGGCTTAGTCGATGGGCTTAAAATTGTTTCCCGGACCTAACACTAGCCCCCCAGCCTTGAAGCTGAAAATCGGGGTTCAAGAATGTATAATCAGGCCCTTGTTTGTTTACCAATCCCAACGACTTAGGTATTCCTTCCCAATAAAGCTGGACCTTTTTGAGTCGTCTTGTTATGGTGGTTGTGTCATTCAATCAATATGTCTTGACCAGTCCCATTTTAAAGAGATTCTATGCACCAAATCTCTACTGTTTTTGTTCAATTTGTTTTCTAAAACATGAATCTGTCTCTAATTCTTGTCACCCAATGCCATTAACTTTCGTTGCAGATGAAGCTTGCGAGGCTTTCCGATTTTCCCTTCATTTGAAGGATCATGCATTGGAGCCGGAAGAGAGACGTAGGATCCCCTACTAGGGCACCTTTTAGGACATCGACGATGAAGAATCTTGGTCTTTTTTTTTTTTTTGGATAGGGAGCGGCCTCAGTTCCTATCTCTTAGGTATCACCACCTGTTAGATCATCATTCCTAACTAAGCAACCGGAGGTAGCCTGGTGGCCTAAGGATCCATTTTGCCTTTCTACCATCCTCAATGGGGATGGCTAGTGTGCGAGAAGGCAACCCTGCTCATCACTCAATTGACACCTTGACATTTCAAAGAGTCAATTGATTGGTTCGGATGGTGACATTCCTCTTGCGTTGGTCCATTTGGGGAGTTGATATCTGCCAAACAATCATCTTCTTCTTAAGACTTGACTCACCCACTAGGCCCTTCTTCCGTGTCCTTAGTTTTAGGGGAGTGGATGCTTAGGTCCATCTCTCGCTTCCTGTATGAGGAACTGTTGGAGTTGGACATTGTGATTAGGCAATAAGATGCTAACTGAAATTTTTTAGTGCTGCCTAACTTTCTTCTTTTTCTCGGGCCCTTTGACCCACATGATGTATTTGACTTGAGATGTAATTTGTACAAATTTTTGGACAAAAGTGAATAAAATATTAGTTTATTTTGCCCCTTTTTATGAATTGGATTGTTAATTTACTCATTTCTTTGGACCTATGTGTGTTCACTTGAAAGCACTTAGTCACTTAAGGTTTCAATTGACTGGTATATCCAGCTGCTGCTCCTTGACTTGGCCGCGCATTAGGCGGGTCGATAAGTGAACCTTGATTAATACTGTTTGACTGCCGAAGATTCTGACCACCTAGAAACTGAGTCCCTTACTAGAACTCGACTTGGTATCAATAGATCAGGGATGGATAGAAACTTCCGTTGTCTTTGGGATTATTGTACCAGTTGAATTCTAGCCACGAGGGTGCCACTTGTCCGTCATCTAGGGTTCGTCAGATTGTTGCTGCGTCTATTAGGGTTGGATGGTTAGTTAGATGGAAATTTGGTGACGTCAGTGTCATGATGGCCGTCTAAGCTTGAAATGACGGCTAGCAGTGCGTTTGATGTGCCCCCTTCCCTTGGGAAGGCTGCCCTCTCTCCTTGTCTCACACGTCATCTAAGACATTGTTTCAAGAATCAGCATCCCTAAACATGTCTGGCTATAAGAGGCTCCTACGAAAGGCGTGCCGTTTTGGATGAGTCTTTCATTTGAAATGCATTGTTTTTTCAGGGACTAAAGTGACTCCTTAGTCCCTAGTTTAGCGCTTGTCTTTGGACCCATTTATATCCATTTTTTCAAAAGTGAGCCTTTACGCTTCTAGATTGAATCCTTTGAAATCCATAAATCTTTAAAGCTTCCAACTTCATCTTCCACACTTGTTTATGGCGTTGTTTTGGTCCGAAGACTCTACTAGTTCGGGTGTTGTTCC
Source organism: Nepenthes mirabilis (assembly GCA_025585075.1). Lineage (NCBI taxonomy): Eukaryota > Viridiplantae > Streptophyta > Magnoliopsida > Caryophyllales > Nepenthaceae > Nepenthes > Nepenthes mirabilis. Next base: position 25,907 of record JAODPA010118807.1, on the reverse strand, counting down.
CTTGTAATGGTTTCGCAACCATTTATGATGCTCATTTAAAAAGTTGCCCTGGGCTCCCTATAGCAAGGGAGTTCATAGAAGTAAAGGATGCCCTTCGAATCCCCATAGCACAATTTCATCCCAATGCTATTCGGTACCCAGTCACATTGTGTATCTTCTTTTGGCATCATGGGATGGTACCAGACGCTAGGATAGTGAAAATCGTTTTTAGTTTCAACATGTAAAACGATTGAATCTTGTGACTCCTTTTAAGGAGTTTAAGATTAACGGTGGGAACCTTGATTTTGTAAAGAACTGGAAGGATAGGTTTTTTTAATTAAGGTTACATTCAACTGGCCCCTATCTAGTATATGGGGTGTGTGAACCTGTGTTATTCTGGGATAGTGAGCGAGGGCGAGAGCTTTAGTTCTGAACCCAAAATTTGCCTGGTTAAGAAACTTGTGCACGAGTTGCGCAAAATTTGTCATTTCCTCCCGGTTAATGCCTTGTAAGTTGTCGGATGGTATGCCGTCATTGGGGATTGACATAATGGGTGATATTCCTCCCCGCCCTTTGAAGAGGAGAAAAGGAATGATCTTGAGGTCTTCTCTAGTGGTTGGCTTAGGGGAGTGTCGCTCTAGTGGTCTTCCTGCCTATTTTCTGATTGTTTATGTCACCACACCCTTGGTTCAAGTTGAGGGGTCGGAGGAGATTGATGCTCTCTTAGTTGGGTGTGCGGCCGAGGGGCTGGTTGAAGAGGTAGCACAATCATGGATTCCTCCTTTATTAGCTTCTCTGGTTGTTTCCTCTGGTGTTGCCCCCTTTCCAGCCTAGAAAGAGGGAATTTTGGTCGTTAGTCTCAAGGAGGCCAACACCAATCTTCCTGAACCTTTCAGCTTCTGGCTGGTAGAGTTGAGCTTGCTGCTCAGGTGACTACTTGGCAGAGTTCAAGGCTTATGAAGAGCCCAGCCTTCCCCCCAGCCTAGTACCGATTATGGCCGTTTATGCTGACTTCCCTGGGCAGGAAGGTCCTTCCAGTGGGCCTGTTGGTGCTGTGCGTTCTCTGGTTAAAGCCATGGAGGTGCTCTAAGGATCCTCTTCCCGAGAAGGTAAGGGATCATGGCTCTTCGAGGGAGTGCTCAATGTAGATAATCCCACTCCTCAGCCAATCCTTCCCATTAGCTGCTATTGGTCTTCAACATCTCTTGGCCACGGTACTGCTGTCCCTTCTCCCACCTAATTGGTGGATGAGGATTCCCTTTTGGAGATGTTCGTCTTCTCCTTTGATTCTGACTTGAGTATTGTTGCATAATGATCTTTGCTAACTCTAGTCTTTTTGCCGTCCTTGGCTTTGCTCAATCAAGTCAGGTGTAGGATCTTGTTCTTGTAGCAGGAAGTAGCACACCTATCAAGGTTTGCATTTGCCTGAAAAGGCAAAGGCCTTGCAGAATAGGGACATTGCTACCAAGGTTAAGGCCGAAGAACTGGAGGAGCTGGATGAGTGAATTTATAAGGCCAATGAAGCCAAAGGCCGAGTTTAAATGGCTAAAAGTTAGGTGAATGCTGCTAAGGGAAGGGTTGTTATTGCTGAGGATAGGGTAGCTGTTGCTGAGGTCCGCATGGTTGCTACCGTTGCTAAGACTTCTGAGTTGGGGAGTTCTTGCCACCTTGTAGAGGATATAGTGGTTGAGACAACCCAACAAGCATCTTCAGTCGTGCATGTCTCTAAGGAGCAATGGACTGAATGCCTCTAGCTTGTCGAGAAGCTTCAAAGGAGTGTTCGCCTTGAAAAGATTGGTTTCCTCTTGGATGCTCAATTCAGCGAGGGAATCAATCTTTGTAGTACGTTGGTCTCTTTGGTGGCTCTCGACTTTCCTCTGGGTTGCTTGGCTGCAAGGAAATTTGGGGCAACTCTTGCCTCATAGGTTAAGAACATTGAGATTGGTGCTGACTCTGAAGCCTCCGTAGCTGTGCTTGAGCCTTTGCCAAAGGAGAATCTCACCGGTCCTCCTACCCTAATTATAAATTTTGTACTTGGACTTTTCTTGGTGTACTCTTGTAATGTTAATGTTAATGTAACTTTTTAGCAGCTCTGAACTTTGATCCATCCAACAAACCTACCCTTCAACGTATGTACACTATGGGTCCAGCCCCCGGGCGTAGATGTTTTGGCTAGTAGATCACATACTTGCCGAGTTGGCTTACAACTAAGCCATTTGATTATCTTTGTTGGTTTATATGAAGCTGAGTCCTTGATAATGAGGTTGAAGATGCAAGGACCTCAGATGGTTTTCTTTATCAACTATATTTTTAGGCATCCCTAAGGTTTGATATTCATGTGATTATCCTTATAGTCGAGTCTTGGTGGACTTCTTCCGGCTCGGTTGCTTGCCTCTTATGGGGGCATTGGACATATCTATCTCAATCCCTCGTGCTTTGATGTAAGGTGGTGTGTGACCATCTTGATAGCCATTCGGTCTCTTTGGACCTACACCTTAGGTGACTACCTATTTAGGTTAGGGTGATTAATAGGTTGGGTGTCAAGACCATTTGTTTGACTTACGGCCGACTTTGGTCTTTGTGTGATTCTTATAACAATTTAAATAGACGCGCATACATGTAAAACTGAACTTGAATTGAATAGAATATTTTATTCGGTAACATGGAATTATTCATCACACAATACAAGTAGGCCAAAGTAATGGGCTAGGTGTACCTCAATGCTCCTAACCTTAGTTTATCATAGGTAGTACTTTTTAAGGTGAAGGGTGTTCTTTGTTCGCGCGGCTACCTTTTCGGCCTAGGTCAATGGTTTATACACCCCATTTCGAAATACTGCTAACATAAGAAATGGTTCCTCCCAAGTTTTGTACCACTTGTTTTTGTGTGCTAGTTTCCTTATGGCCTTGACGCTTTTTAGTACCAAGTTGCCAACTTCAAATAGTCATGACCTTACCTTTTAGTTGTTTCTGGCCACCCTCTACTGGTATGTTACTGCTAAAACAAGCAACACAATCCTTGCTTCCTCCAGTTGGTTTGGACTTTGTCTTAGGAGTAGGGAGTTTTACTCGTGATCGAAGTTTGATACCCAATAACTGGGCAAGCCTATCTCAAGTAGGATTATGGCTTTCATGCTAAAATATAGACTGAAAGGTGTTTTTTGGATGGTTTCTCTGGGTGTCGTTTGATAAGCCAAAAGTATTGAGGGGTGCTCATCTACCCAATGCTCCTTCGGCCTTATCTGGCTTGGCATTTAGCCTGTTGATGATTGTTCAGTTGGTTATTTCAGGCTATCTGTTTGTCTGAGGATATGAGACTGACATATGGAACATGCAACTTCTAAAGCCCTGACAATATTTTATGAACCTTTTGCTAGAGAATTGGGTGTTGTTATCTGTAACTCTTACCTTAAGGATCTTGAATTGGCATATGATGTTTTGAGCTAGAACTCGGTGGTATTCTGCTTAGTGATTTTAGCCAGTGGAGAGGCCTCTACCTACTTCTTAAAGTAGTCGATACCAACAATGATGAATATCTATTGACTAATTGCTATAGGAAAGGGTTCTAGTATGTTCAACTCCCATTATGCAGAAATCTAAGGAGCTTGTAGGGCCTTAAGCTCCATAGGCAGATGCTTCAGAATGCTTCCATGAATTAGGAAATTGATGCATTTCTTGCAAGCCCTACGACGTCCCATTTCGCGGTCAACTAATGATACCCTTGTCTCATTATTTTGAAGGCTAGGTTCTTTCCCCCATGTGTGCCCCGCAGATTTTGGTATGTACTTCTTGCAGTGTGTAGTTGGCCTCAGCCGAGGCAAACAATACATGTAGGGTGCTGAGTAGCCTTTTTGGTTTAATGACCCGTCTAGGATCATGTACCACCCTGTTGTTTTCGTTATTCGTTTGGCCTCTGTGTGATCGTCTTGTAGCTTGTCTGTTTAAAAGTACTCTAGGTATGGGTTCATCCAACTTGTCTCGCCTGACAATTGGAATACTTTATCCTATTCCTCCATATTAGGTCATTGTAAAATTTCTCGCATATCTAGGGTGTACTACTCTAGGCAGCTTGAAGTTGCTATCTTAGAGAGGTGGTTGGCTTTGTAATTTTCTTCTTGCAAGATATGGATGATATCATATTTGTCAAGGTTGGACAGGAGACTATGGGCATTGCTGGGGTACTTGGTCAAATCAAGAGGATTGGCTTTGAAATTGACCAGCACTTGTTTAAGCACCAACTTGGTGTTGCTGTAGCTGTTGATGTTTATATTAGAGCACTTCTTAATCAGTCAATAAAGCTTCATACTTGGCCACTTTATTGGTTGTCGGGAATCCAAACGTGATGGAGTATTTGAGCTCTATACCTTCAAGGGAAGGTAGGATTATTCCCGCTCCACTACTCATTTAACATGACGGCCCATCAACATGGAGGGTTCACTGAGGTGGTCTTGTGCCGAAGGGAGCACTTGAGGGTTTCGTGACTTGCTATTCCGAGACTGTGGTATTATCCATCCATCAAAATCTATTCATATTGTTTCCTCTCAAGGCTTTGAATATATTGATCGTTCTCAGTGGCCCAGTATCCATGAAGGAATTTATTTTCTCTTGATTAGCTCCAATGCCATATTGAGAAACTATGAAACACAGGAACTTACCCAAAGTGACCCTAAATATGCACCTGGTTGGGTTCAACTTTATTTTGCAAGTTCATAGCACATTGAAGGTCTTTGTTAGGTCTTTTACGTGGTTACTGGCATGTATGCTCTTGACTAGCATGTTATCCGTGCATACTTTCTTGTTGTTGACGATTTGTCACTCCATCATCTTGGTTACGGGCGTTTGGTATGTCCTATTAACATTCTTCAGGCTGATGGGTATTGTTTTATAATAGTAAGTGCCTTAATCTGTCATGAATAAGGTCATCTTCTTGTCTTCTAGGTCCATCCGGATTCATGTGTGTCCTAAATAGGTTGTGTCTACTAATTAGTCAATCGTGGCAAGTGGGAAACTGTCTTTAGGATATGATTTATTTACATCTGCAAGGTTGACGCACATTCTTAATTTCCTGTTATTTTTTATTAATTGGATAATATTAGGTTACCAATTTGGATATTGGATCTCTTCAATGAATCCGGCATTAGTTTAGTTCTTGACCTCTTCACGTACTGCTACTAGTTTTTCCGCAAAACAGTTTTGCCTCTTTTGTTGAACAGGTTTATGACTAGGGATAAGACCTAACTTGTGATATATCATCTCCATTGGAATTCTCGATAAAATCACCAGTGCCTACACAAAGATGCACAAGTTGCTCAGTAGAAAATTGGTCATGCTTTCTTTTAGATCTTGATCAAAAGAAGACCCAATTTGGAGATACTTATTCGGGTTATTTGTATCTAGAGAAATTTTGATCGGCATTTTGCCTGGTTCAATTTGCTGCAAGGAAGCTTTGTCCCTGAGGTCAAACTCATCGATGGGTTGAGGAGGAGTTTGGTCATTGATCTGGGTTAAGTAATTGCTCTGCCCTGTGACCTAGTCTCCTTTCATCTCTCCGACCCCACATTTAGTTCTAGACATTATCTTTAAATGTGGGATGTAAGTTATTGCTTCAAACGTGGGTAGACACGACTGGCCAAAAATGACATTATAGATCGAAAGTAGGTCTACCACTAAGAAAGTCAATAGATGGGAGGCTATCTTAGGATGTGTTTTCATTGTGACCTTTAAGTGTATGATTTCCTTTACTTGGACTGGCTCATTTTTTAGACTGTACGAAAGGCTGTTGGGCGGGTCCATCTGATGGAATTTTAGTCTTAATTTTATGAATGCATCAAAATAGAGTATTTCTATGGCTTCCATTATTAATAAAGATTCGTTCCTCGGGATAGTCTCTTGCTAGGGGAAGTTTCATCCAAATGCTCTTGAGCTGTTGCCCCCACTGATCTAGTGGATACCATGTTGATGACTTCTGCAACCTCTCGATTGTGTGGTTGTTCGGCTGGATCTTTGTCGTTGTTATTCTTCTTCTGGGTGGTTTCGGGGTTCTGTAGATATTTCTTGAGGTATTTTTTGCTGGTTTGAGGCTTCAATATCTTTTTGCAGGATCCTGCAGTTTTCAGTACTGTAACCCGGATATTGATGGTAGAGATAGTATTTTAACTAACCTTTTCCTTTCGGGTTCTTGATCAGTTTGGGTCACTTTGAGAACTTTTCATTTTGGATTTGCATTAGCACATTGGCCCGGGTATAAATGAGGGGTGTGAAGTACAACAACTTGAATATTCGATGAGTATCCTATCTAGTTCTTTGTCGCTTCAGTAAATCTTGGTTAGGTCGACTGTTTCTGTTCCTTTGCTTCACACCTCTAGATTGAGCCGGGTGAGACCCATAATCTGGGTGCTCTGGCCTTTTGGTGTCGTTGGCTTTCTCCGACGCGATATTGCTTGGGTGATTGCCTCTATCTCCAAGAATGTCTTGGGGTCTTGTTGGACCGGTGTCTTGAAGAAGTCGCTAAGTTGAATAGTTACCAGAAAGACATTTTGCTTCACCTCACCGATGAGCTTTGAGATGTTGCAATCCTTTGCATTGAATTGACCAAGGAAGTAGTTGAAGCTTTCGTCGGGAGCCCGTTTGACCCTGATGAGATGTTAGGGTTGTTTTTTCCCCTTTTATTGGAGGCAAAGTGGGATAGGAACTGATATATTAGTCCCTGAAATATTCTGATGGAGCCTTGTCCTAACCTATAGAATAAAATCCGGGCATCTCCCTTCTGTGTTAAAGGGAAACAAAAACATATGGCGGCATCCTTTGTATGTTGAGCATGGTGCAGAAGTGGTCAGGTTGATCCATTGGATTAGAACTTTTATCATATGATTCCAGTATTATCATCTTGAATTTTTTGTGGAGGGCATGCCTCCTAATGTTGGAGGTAAATGCGGGCAGCCCAGTTAGGCTGTATGATTGGTGGCATCCGCCCAGAAGACTTGCTTCTCTGTTCGTTTCATCCTCTCATCCACCTCAGTTGTGAAAGCTATTCTCTTTACGTCTCGAGTAATTGACAGATATGCCTGGAATTTGTCTAGCTGGAAGGGTATATGGAATGTTGCTGTAGGATCCTTTCTCTTGGTGAGAATGTTGTTCGGAATCCAGCACAAATCAGGGATTCCACATTTCTCGGGTTTATTCCTTGCCTCTGAAGTTTAAACAAACCTTCAAGGTGCAAGGGGATGGGTTGATGGTGCACCTTGCGGACCATTAGCAACTTGGGGCCTAGTCTATGCCTTTTTGGAGGCGACTTTCTTTTTCTTTGACCTTCTCTTTGTGATCGATGTGTTAGATAGGGGGATTTCAAACTGAGGTGGCTGGTCCTCAAATTTGTCCAAAGGGACTTCAGCATCTAGGATATTTCATGGAGTTGGGTAGCCGTTGCTCCAATGTTTGGTGATGGTGGTGAATGGGTGCTTCGTTGGTTGTCATTGTTTGGATGGGCGTTATGTGAGAGAACATTGCTAGGAAGTTGATTTGATTGGCTATTTCCTCTATTGTTCACCATGGCAGACGATCAGTGGATCATTGTGTGTGTTTTTTGCTTTTGTGAGGTGCAAGTTGATCAACTTGTTCCCACAGATGAAGCCTGTGATGCACATATGAGAATTTGGGTTAGATTTCAGAGGTTCCAAATTGGACTTATAAATCTTTTAATTTAGATCTTGCACATCACAAACCAAGACGTTTAAGTCAATTTTTTAGACCCAACAATTGAAGTTAGGGGAAGAGACAGTGTGAAGGAGATAGAGATAGATGAATGTAAAGGACTGGGTTATGTATTTTTTGAGGAGGCTGAGGTGTTTGGATGATGGGCTCGGGACCTCTTTATTCGTAGGCTAAGAATTTTCAGACAACCTTTGGAGTCAAGTTGATCTTCTAAAGACTAGGATGTTTTAAGGTTGTCTCTTTTGATAAATCTCCTTTTTCCCTTATCGAACATTCAATCCCCCTTCCATGGCCAGGAAGTGAATATTTATAGCCATTCTAGCCTTGATGCAGTTTCCTCATTGTGAAGTTGTAAGCCACATTCTAAGAAGTTGGTTGGTTGCTGACCACAGCAACCACCTTGCATGTTTTGAATCGTGGGGAGAGGTGTTGATGGTACTGGATTGTGCCGATCATGTCCAGTGGAGAGTTGATTGCCTAGAAAGCTGAATTTTTATGGGTGTGTAGTTGGTTGACCGATTGGCAATTCAACCCGACACCCTTCAACTGGTCACTCTAGCTTGGTGGTGTTCACCTTCTTGGACATGGTCTGGATTTTAAACTTTAACCATTAGGTAATCTGACCGGCTGGATTGCATTTCCCAGATTTCGTTCTGGCTTTGGCCCCAAGGGTCCTTTACGGGTCTTGATCCATTGGATTGGGCCTCTTTGGGCCATGCTCTTTTTCATTGGTGCTCTACTACTTTGGGCCTCCTTTGGGCCCACTTACGGTTGATCAGTTCCATATGCTTTTGGACCTTCCTTTTGTATCTGTAGGCCTAGTTGATGGGCTTAAGATTTTTTGCTGGTCCCAACAGGGACCTTCTATGGCTTGCTATATTAATTTTTCCCCTTTCATCTTGTGTCTTTTTATAATTTTCTTAATTTTTGTTTTTGACCATTATGCTTGTTTTGACATCTATTGATCAAAATTTTATTTTCAGTCGCTTGATGGATCCCCTCACAACAGATCTGCGAAATATGAATGCCTTAGCAAAGGTACACATGCTTTGTTTTCTGTTGCTGTTATTTTGTACACATCTTCGTGTATGCTTGCTATTGTTTGTTTGGCTTGCCAGTATGAATATCCCCACATCAAATTTTGTAGATAATGAGGAATAGGCGTATTGATAGGGGAGCCCTGACTCTTGCTTCCGCTGAGGTCAAGTTTCAAATTGATACTGAAACTCATGATCCACTTGATATTGGTATGTATTACCTTGTCTCCTCTTTAAAGAAACTCTAGGAAATAATTCATGAACTGTTATATAAAAAAAATTTACTGACCTTATCTCAATTCAGAATTTAATTTGAGGTTGCTTGAATTAAAATTTTCAATTTGGTGTGGATATTTGAGCTGTGCTTCTGCTTAAGGAAGACAATGTTGCTGTCTGGTAATTCTTTGCCAATGGGATCCACAGTGATCTGTGTAAATCTTACATTCTTCCCTTGGATAGACCTATGAATTATCTTTTTTGGGATGTACAGCTCGTTATAGAGAATAAATATGTCAAAATGTTAAGCCCCTAATTATGGTAGAGAATTCTCGCAAGTCCACATCCTTCAAACTGAACGAAGGCATTGACACACTAAACATTCAAGCGGATCATTAGGTGTAGTATTTAGCCAAATGACTCTTAAGTTTGCACTTAAGTGACTTGTTTGGGTGTTGTTTTACAAGGGGAATGGGAGTGAATGAGAGTGGATACTTATCCATTCACTCCCAAGCTCAACTCTTTATCAAAGGAGGTGAAAAGTGGAAATTTTCACTTTCCCTCCCTCCCCTCACTAGAGCTCATAAACAAGTTGAAGTTATCCTAGTGCTTTCCCTCTCCCTCTCCTTATTCCTTCCTTTAGAGTGCATTTGGATGCATCGTTTAAAAACCATAATTTGAAGATAAAACCTAAAGATTTTGATTTTTACATTTCAGTGTTTGGTTTATTAAAGTTTATAAGTCAGCAGTCTTGTAAATTCAATCTTTTATTCTACCATTAACCTTCTACAACTTGCATCTCACAAAATTTGAATCCCACTGTCAATAAGTTTGATAACACTGCTATCCTTGTGGCAACCACCAGCCCCCAAAGTTTGCCTGGCCAATCATCAACAGTCAATTATGAAACCACTATACCATCGCCCATCAACACCAACAACATCACTGTTCCAAATCAGAAAGCTTTCCATGGAAGCACCGTTGATGGCAATCAGTGCTTCCAGTCTCGTGCTGTTTTCTGTTATTTTGGTCTGGTGAGGTTGATTGAAAACTGGATTGTGCAATTTGATGTGCCATGAGAAAGTAATGTAATTTTAGCTGATTTCCATCTTAAAGTAATGTAATTTTAGCTGATCTCCATTTTCTTTGATGGTTCTCTCCCCATCGATTGATTCAATTTTTGGGAGCTGGGGAGGACAAGTGATGGAGGGACAGAGACAGTAGATCATAATCAAATGGATGACAGAAATGGGGAAAAGGCGTAGATGAGAAAGATTGCAGAGAAGAGGATGGGGTTGGGGAAGAGATAGAGAAAGGATTTGGGAGAGAGAGAAATAAAGGAGGATAGATGGAAGACACCCCCCCCCCCCCAAAAAAAAAAATAATGATGCATCATGCATGTTACGTTCTGCTTGGCACAATTATTCATATTACTAGTTAATAGATTAATTAACTAGTTTTCATATTAGTTATTTTTCTTTCTTTTTTGGCATTGCCAGTCCCCCAATTAATGTGTTAAGTAATGCCAACCAATATCACTGTCACGATCCGAATAATTAGCCACAAATCATCCAGATAATGACTTGAAAGGTAGAATGATAATATTATCCAAATTGTACTTACCCTCCAATAGACCTCTACAATGATAAGTTCTGGAAAAATAAATCACCATTGCACACTCCAAAAGATACAATGCCCTCCTCAAAATCTATAATGTAAGACCTAAAAAAATATTTATAATACAACAATTAATTCAAATCCTCCAACCAATGCTATAAACCTCTATAACACCTCCATGATAGTTAGTTATGCTTGCTACTCTGAAATGAAAGAAAATAAGAATGACTTGAATGCTTAGCAAATAATCTGTATCAAAAGGATTGAAACAATATCAATAATACATATGATGGATCCGGTATCGCGGGCCGACTCGAAACTTGAATCGTGTTAAAGAAGTTTTGTCAAGGCGGGAAGTGTTTCATTTTGGCGGGAGAATTTCCACGGGCCGGAAATTAGAACTCATTTCGGCAGTAAAGTTTTCATCCATTCTCTCGATAAATAGGGGGAGAATGGAACAACAGGGGGGGGGGAGAGAAAAAGACAAGTCCATAAGCAGGGAGCAAATCCCTCAAAAGCAACACCCTGATGCTGCCGTTCCTATCCTCTAGCCTAGCTTTTCTTTCTCGTCGTTGGTGAAAACAGAGCATGATGCCTCCAACGATAGCGTGCAGACGTTCCACTAGATGGCACGAAGCTCTTCAAATGGTGATTGGCCTCTTTCTGCCACTTACAAACCAAGCTGGACACAGAGTTTCCCCAACCATGGTGCCCAATCCCTCTGCTATCGTTTCCGGTAGACTAAAGCACAGGGCTCTCCTGCTGATGGCATCCAACGATTTCCTTTCAAATTGGTGCTAGGAGGAGCCTAAAGCTCACTGTCCATGGCGAACAGCTGCTTCCCCCTTAGGAAGAAAAGGAAAGGGATTCCTTGAAAAGCAGCTGGCATCAGGGCTTTGGCAGAACGTAGTATGGGGGTTCCCAAGAGGAAGCCGTCTAGCATCTTCTATGGACAGGCCGTTCAACCCGTCAGGCCTTCGTGGGCCCTTCCGCGGTTAGTCATTAATACAACCTAGTTGGACGCGGCATAGGATCCACGTTCGTCCCTGCTTGCTTTGCCAAGTCTCCGAGTGCTATCGAGGTCCATGGACATGCCGCTTTGCCCTTCGTAGGCGCATCTCTAAGCCGCCCTCTGCGAGCGCACCTCCAAGCGGGGGCATCTCTAAGTCGCCCTACACAGGCACACCCCCAAGCGGGGATATCACCAAAGCGCCCTCCGCGGGCGCACCTTTAAACCATTCTCCGCGAGCACACCCTCAAGCGGGGACATCACCAAGCCGCTCTCCGTAGACGCACCTCTAAACCGCCTTCCGCGGGCGCACTCCCAAGTAGGGACATCTCCAAGTTGCGGGCGCATTCATGGAGCCTAGGCCTCCAAACACATCCCTCTCACATATTCCCCTCATTTCCGCATCTTAGGTATGCATTTCTCCGTTTATTGCGGAAGATTTTTGACTTGAGCGTCGGAATGTCAACGAGAAATAGTCTCCCGTTGTCCTTTGACCTCTTATTTGTGATTTATGTTGTACAAGTTCCAAGTTTATAGTAACAGAGACTGGACCCGCTCGAGATTCAACCCGACTAGGAATCCGAATGCTCCCTAATCCGTACGACAATTGGGACCCGGGACGCAATATTGGTACAGTCTGTGAGAACACGACTAAAAGTCTAGCGTCTCCCCTCAATATTCAATCTCTCACATAAAGACGGACAGCACTCGAGTTTCAGCCAGCGCTATGATTTGAACCTTAGTCTCCCATGGCGACGATCCCTCACTGGGTAGCTATGCCTGGGGGTTATGTTCCTTCATTATAGGACGAATAGAGAAGATTGACACCCCGAGTGCGAGGTATTTCCTCAACAGGAGCGAAGTCGCCCGTTGCGACGACCCATCATCAGTTAGCCATGCTTGGGGGCTCCGTCCTCTTAACTCCAAGATGGTTGAAGGGTATTGGCATCACACGTGTGAGACGCTATATCAGCCAGAGGCGAAGTCGCCCATGGAGATGACCCCCTATAGGCAGCCATGCGGACGGACAATCGACCCCGAGCATACAAGCACTCGCTGTCCAGCGAGGTATACTGGATCCATGTTCCCCGAACAATCCACACCCGCCCTTGAAGGTGTAACGCTAGGGGCTTCGCCCCTTAACTCCCTGGCGACCAAAGAAAGCCAGCATTATCAAAGGATTTGCCGTGCGTCGCCCAGCCGATATGGGCAAAAGATCAGACCCCTTGGAGCATAGGGGCCATAGGTCGAGGTGCCTAACGAAGTGCCCCGACGACCCTCCGAAGCGGTACAAGTAGATCATGCACTCGGAGCCTTTGGCAGATCCCGAGGGCATAACACGTTGCTTGCCGACGAACACCTACGACGATTCCATGCCAAATCTAAGTAAGTCTTGCATGCATTGTACTACCTGCTTGGATCACATTTCCATAAATGTAGTAGTATTATTTGCTCACACGAATGATTGCATGACACTGTATAAAATTATACGACCTGAACTGCTCCTAAGTCAAGCAAGTCTTCACTCGCCTGTGACTAAACCTCGGTCCCTCACCGAGCGTCCCACACGCGGTCATACCTAAGCCTCGGTCCCGCACTAAGCGGCCCATACATGGTCGTATCTGAACTTTGGTCTTGCATCGAGAGGCCCATGCGGTCGAAGCATCAGGCCCGGGGGCTCTTGGAGTTCCCAACAAAACGGCCATCAAAACCTTAGGGGGCTTTTTAGCATGCGTGCGGCACCTCCTTTCGAAGGAAAGAGTACTATCAGTCAACGACGGTCGTGGGCTAGGACCATATGCACAAAAGCAACGATGCCCTGAACAAGGCCGAGCACTGACACGATACCGTGCAAAGGCCTAGACCCGGAGTTCGGCTGCTGCAGCCTGAAAACCCAGCTAGCCCTTGGTGTGGCTTCACGGGACTTGCGACGACGTCCACCTTAGTGGATCGAGCTTCCCATTAAACACATGATATGCGACGACATCACCTGACGAAGAATGAGTACAGCGCAAGAAAGCGCCAGATTGGGGCCTTAGCGACAATAGCTTTGCAGCTTAGCCATTAAAGTATAGGTGGCCAGACCAAAAGGAATCATATGTGCTCAGAAGCACCAAAAGAGAGGAGAAAAGCGGCAGAGCTGTCAGCCTCTCCCAACCACGAAAGAATGGCCACCCAACTAAAGCAAATAAAGATATGCCATCGAGACCCTTTCTCAGGCAAGTGCTAGAGAAGGTGCCTCGTTGGCCTTCACAGGCTTGACGATTCGTCCAACCCTCGAGAGGCCTCCAGCGCCGCAGAGTTAGAAAGGGATCCTATGATAATTCGAGCGACATTAAATGAGCCATCGCAACAACATCCATATTTCGCCAGCAGAGGCAGATCAGGACGGCCCCACTCAGGAAGAGCATGGCCCTTATCTCTCGGTTCGGTTAGGCGCACATGTTCAGTAGATCAGTGAGCCGTTACCGGCTCTCTCGCAGCTCGTCCTCGAGTGACGAGATCTGACTCACAGCCCATGCATTGGCCCTCGCAAGCTCCTCTCTCTTTAGCGTCGAGGTGCAACCTATGCTCCTTAGCACGGAGATGTTCATTCCTCCGTCCTGTCAAGAAGCCCTTAGTCCTCTCTCTAGCGTCGAAGCTCTCATCCCTATGCTCTCTAGCACGGGGGCTCTTAGCTTTCTGTCATCCTCTCTTTAGCGTTGAGGTACAGCCTCCGCTCCTCAGCACGGAGATGTTCATTTCTCTGTCCTGCAAGGAGGCCCTCCCCTCTCCAGCGTTGAGGCGCAGCCTCCGCTCCTTAGCACAAAGATGCTCATTCCTCTGTCCTGCCGGGAGGTCATCAGCCCTCCTCTCTCTCTAGCGTTGAGGCATAGCCTCCGCTCCTCTGGATAGAGATGCTCATTCTTCCGTCTTGCTAGGAGGTCTTCCGTCCTGCTAGGAGGTCTTCAGCCCTCCTCTCTCTTTTAGCGTCGAGGCGCAGCCTCCGTTCTTCAGCACGGAGATGTTCATTCCTCCATCCTGTCAGGAGGCCTTCAGTGTTCTCTCTAGCGTCGAGGCTCTCAGCCCTCCGCTCTCCAGCACGGGGGTTCTCAGCCCTTTGTCATCTTCTCCAGCGTCGAGGCGCAGCCTCCGCTCCTCAGTACGGAGATGTTCATTCCTCCGTCCTACCAGGAGGCCCTCAGTCGTCCCCTCTCCAGCATCGAGGCGCAGCTTCCGCTCATCAGCACGGAGATGTTCATTCCTCCGTCCTACCAGGAGGCCCTCAGTCTTCCTCTCTCTAGTGTTGAGGCTCTCCAGCACGGGGCTCTCAATCCTCCGTCATCCTCTCTCTCTTTAGCTTCGAGGTGCAGCCTCCGCTACTCAGCACGGAGATGTTCATCCCTCCGTCCTACCAGGAGGTCCTCAACCCTCCTCTCTCTTTAGCGTCGAGGCGCAACCTCCACTGCTCAGCATCGAGACATAGCCTCCGTTTCCCAGCGCGAAGATGTTCATCCCTTCATCCTACCAGGAGGTCCTCAGCTCTCCACTCTCTTTAGCATCGAGACGCAGCCTCCGCTTTTCAGCACGGAGATGCTCATTCCTTCGTCCTGCCAGGAGGTCCTCAGCCCTCCTCTCTATTTAGCGTCGAGGTATCGCCTCTGCTCCACAAGACAGAAATGTTCATTCCTCCGTCCTGCCAGGAGGCCCTTAGTCCTCATCTCCCTAGCGTCGAGGCTCTCAGCCCTCCGCTCTCCAGCACGGGGGCTCTTAGCCCTCCGTCATCCTCTCTCTAGCGTTGAGGCGCAGTCTCCGCTCCTCTGCACGGAGATGCTCATCCCTCCATCCTGTCAAGAGGTCCTCAGCCCTCCTCTCTCTTTAGCGTTGAGACGCAACCTCCGCTCCTCAGCGTCGAGGCGCAGTCTCTGCTCCTCGGTACGGAAATGTTTATTCCTCCGTCCTGCACAGGGGCTCTTAGCCCTCCGTCATCTGCACTCCGACGTCGAGGCTCTCAACCTTCACTCAGCGTCAAGGCCTAGCCTCCGCTCTCTAGCGTCGAGGCTCTCAACCTCCGCTCTCCAGCACGGGGGTTCTCAGCCCTCCGTCCTCTACTCTCCAGTGTCGAGGCTCTCAGCCCTCCATCCTCCGCTCTCCAGCGTCGAGGCTCTCAGCCTCCGCTCCCCAATGCGGAGGTCCTCAACTAGGAACACTCGAAATTGAAGATCACTAGGCATTACCAGAAAGGATGCCCGCCCTACATTGATGAGCACTCCGTTTCTAAGTCATCCCAGAGCCATGAAATCCTTCTTACAAGAGAAGTCAGGAGCCCCGTCATCCAGGCATCACAATTCCCTACAGAAGCTGCCACTACACCGAGTGTACTCGGCAAAACTGCAATTCAGAAGCTGTTCGGGAAAGGAATACGCCAACAACATGCACGGTGACGTCCTATCATCACATGCCGAGGGCTGAAATTTCGAACCACTTGGCATGGGGGGCTAGTGATGGGTCCGGTATCGCGGGCCGACTCGAAACTTGAAGCATGTTAAAGAAGATTCGTCAAGGCGGGAAATGTTTCATTTTGGTGGGAGAATTTTCCCTTGGCGGGAAATTAGAATCCATTTTGGCGGTAAAGTTTTCATCCATTCCCTCGATAAATAGGGAAAAATGGAACAGCAAAGAGGGGAGAAAAAACAAGTCCATAAACAGGGAGCAAATCCCTCAAAAGTAACACCCTGATGCTGCCATTCTTATCCTCTGGCCCAGCTTTCCTTTCTCGTCGCTGGTGAAAATAGAGCATAATGCCCTCAACGACAGCACGCTGATGTTCCACCAGACAGGGCACGAAGCTCTTCAAATGGCGACTGGCCTCTTTTTGCCGCTTACGAGCCAAGCTGGACACAAAGTTTCCCCAACCATGGTGCCCAATCGCTCTGCTATCGTTTCCGGTAGAATAAAGCATAGGGCTCTCCTGCTAATGGCATCCAACGATTTCCTCTCAAAGCGGCACTAGGAGGAGCCTAAAGCTCATTGTCCATGGCAAACATCTGCTTCCCCCTTAAGAAGAAAAGGAAAGGGATTCTCTGAAAAGCAGTTGGCGTCAGGGCTTTGGCAGAACACAGTATGGGGGTTCCTAAGAGGAAGCAGTCCAGCATCTTCTATGGACCGGCCGTTCAACTTGTCAGGCCTTCGTGGGCCCTTCCGCGGTGAGTTATTAATACAACCCAGTTGGATGTGGCACATGATCCACGTTTGTCCCAGCCTGCTTCGCCAAATCTCCGAGTGCCATCGAGGTTCATGGACATGCCGCTTCGCCCTCTGCGGGCGCATCTTTAAGCCGCCCTCCATGGGCGCATTTCTAAGCTGCCCTCTGCGGGTGCACCCCTAAGCGGGGACATCTCTAAGGCGCCTTCCGCAGGCGCACTTCTAAGCCGTCCTCCGTGAGCACACCCCAAAGTGAGGACATCACCAAGCCACTCTCCGCGGGTGCACTTCTAAGCCGCCCTTCACGGGCGTCCTCTTAAGCGGGGACATTACCAAGCCGCTCTTCACGGGCGCACTCCCAAGTTGAGACATCTCCAAGCCGCCCTCCGCGGGCGCATTCATGGAGCATAGGCCTCTAAACATGTCCCTCTCACACACTCCCCTCATTTCCGCATCTTAAGCATGCATTCGTCCGTTTATTGCGGAAGATTTCTGACTTGAGCGTTAGAGTGTCAACGAGGGATGGCCCACTATTATCCTCTGACCTCTTATTTGTGATTTGTGTTGTATAGGTTCCGGGTTCATAGTGACGGAAACCGGACTCGTTCGAGATTTAACTCGACTAGAAATCCGAAGGCTCTCTAATCCGTATGATAATTAGGACCTGGGACGCAACAACATAAAATCAACTGAATCTATCAAATTAAACTATAATACTAATTATCATTTAATTAAGATGAGGATCCAACGAAATAATAGAAAATAGAATATCTATGTTTCCAAACCATATTCCTCTACCATCAACCAATATTTTAGCACATCACTTTCTGTGGGATGGATCATCCTATGTTCTCTCTCTTGTATGATCGTAGTGAGATATACCTCAACTCATGATTGTCATGATCACCTATTAATTTGCATATGATGGTTCACACCAAGAATATGCAACGTCTTGAATGGAAATCTTACAATATCACAACACACTAAGAATGAAAATGAATTAGACTTTGTACAACGTGGACTACACTAGGATTTTTGGGTTCCATGTTATTGGATTTGTTTGTGTCTTCCCACATTAACTTAAGTCCATCCATGTCAACAATAATATGCAAAGGACAAAGAAAGTGTAGAGCAATGAGTTTAACGACACCACACTGTGTCCAAAGGAATGATAAAAGCATGAAAATCTAACACTACAACGTGTCCATAGTGATGATCAATGACATGAAAGTCCAACAAAAAGAATGGTTAACAAGGAAAATGATCTCACTGTCATTTAAAATGTCATGCATCCTCCAAGTTAAAGTCTTAAATTCAAACCTTGACATCGAATGGACATTAATGTGTGACTAAATCAATCCAATAACCACCCGGCTAACTCAATGGACTAAAATCATCATGTAAAATATTTGCTACAAACTACTACCATATTTACTCAACCAACCTTTGAATCATCATTGCCATAGTACCCAATTCAAACCATCCAATAGTTTTTTGGCTAACACCAAACCTTCTAATAAACATATTGTTAACCTAAAATTCTTAATATCAACTTAAGAACCTTAAAATTTTACCATCGTTGCACCAATAATAACATTATCATTTTGACAACAATGCCCGCATTGAACACCAACTGAATTAACATTATTAACTCTATAACTTTATCATCAATTTACACAAAAAATCTTTACCTTCCTGGGCCAGTTCCACTGACCACAAAGACAATTTCCAACATATTACTCCAAATTTAGCAAGCAACAATTTTTACTTAACTCTTGTTATTTCCATCAAATTATAAGGAAATTTCAACATTTTCTCTCAATTTTCTCATGCATTTTAACCTTTGTTTACAATATATCATCATGTAATTTCCCATAATTTCATAATTAACATCCACAACACCACCATTACACAACCTATATTTGAATCGCTTATCAATCTCTCAAAATTTTCATCACCAAACCTTGAATACCACCTCTGGCATGCCCATTTTCCACATTCTTCCAAAATCTCTAACATGCAACGACAATTTTTCAACATGCAACAGTAAATTTCAACTTAATCTTATCTCATTTTCAACAATAATCCTAAATATACTTCATTAAAATGTAAGTTGAGATCAAACTCCAACCTCACGGCCAATTACCAAAAGATACATGAGGAACTATATTTTTCAACCTACAACAACCAAATTTCCTATATGCAACAAGAAATTCCAACGCGCACTCATATATTTCAAACATTTATCTCATTATTTTCTCATTTTCAACAAATATCCGAAAATCTATCTCGATTTTGCCAAAATTGAAAGTTAGAGTATATGCGAAGGATAAAATAAAGGAGGTATAGATATGCGATTACTTACCTGATTTAGCTCCCCAGGCTTCCTCCTTCTACTCCTCTCTGCTTCTATCTCCCTCTGTTGAATTGTCTCCCTCTTTCTCTCTCCCCCTCTCCCTATCCTGGCTGAAGGCTCAACCTCCTCTTTTACCCCTTTATGAAAGAGATTTGACTGAAAAAGGCTCACATTTCGTCTTCTTTTGTCCTTTTTGACTGTGGGTATCACCCATGGATGAAAATATCAATATCGGTTGTGGTTAAATCATAAATATATTGAGCAATACGTATTGGTATCGGATGTATTATATGAAAATTTTGTTTTGAAAATTGTAAACTGACAAAGCCATATTGAATAATATTTTGTATATCAACTGATATAGAAGTATATCGTGATATTATCGCGGCATTGAAAAATATCAATATTTTTGGTCTCCGTTACTGATATATATTGGTCGATATGTATTGTATGAACCGATATTTGTATCAATCGTCCCACCAATGCCATCTCATTGCTTCCTAAGGCCAACTTAGGTTACAATAATCTTGGCCCACAGAATTCAAAAAAATCAATTACATTTTCTACAATCTTGATTGCCATCCACATAACCCATAGAATATCAAATTCTAATAATATATAATCTCACGGTTAGACTTGAAATAAATATTCCCAAGTACCTCAAAATTAAATCTCTTGTCTGGCAAATCAATCATAGAGATCTCCAAACGCATCTTAATTGAAGACTAAATCTAACCCGAGAATAAAATGTTATAATTTTTAATCATCATTTATCCATAATAACAGATATGAAAAATTCAGATATTACAATTTCAGCTTTCAACACAAGCAGACATTTTTTTTTCATTAATTAGTACTTCTAGTTTTCCCACAGTTCAGCACTTTTATGTTTGCTTATGAGGTTGCATCAGATCAGAACTAATATGAAGCACACGGAGGATAAATACATGCAGGTATACCTGCAGCAGTTCAATAGAAAAAGAGTTTTAACCTTTAGGTAAGACACTTGACCTAACCTGACCTGAAGCGCCACAAATGATATTTTACATCAGATTCACGAGTTTTACATGAATTTTTAAGTTTTGCACTGCATCTATATACTTTGGATTTGTTCTTAGAAATATTTGTTTTTGTTGTATCTTTGTGGATATAAACTGTTGAGGTGCTTATTGTCATATTATGATATTAATTTTTAGTGTGGATTTTTAAGTGGTTTTCCTTTTTACTATGCTTGAGTGCATCCGAGAATGGCCTGATCAATGATTTCTGGGTTCACCCTCGGCTAGGTGATGAGTGACCTATCTAATATTTTCTACTGTTGATCTGTTCGTATGACAAGCTGCATATTATAATTTTGTTTGTTAGGTCAATTTATTAGTGATTGGCAAATTCTATGAGAATGTATTGTATTTTGTCTTGGGACTTTAGTGTCTGAGTGTTTGTTCGAAGTTGGCTCAAGCATTACAATTTGGTAGAGAATTTTGCTCCAAACTTCACTTGACTGAAAAGAGACCAAAGGATCTCTTGAAGCTTGCTCAAATTTTGGCTTGAGTGAAAAGTGATTAGAATGCTTCGCTTGAAATTTGCTTGACTTTGGCTTGTGCCAAAATCCCATTATGCTTGTCGTTGCAACTACTTTGACTGATTAACATGTGATTGAAACTCAGGTGGAAAATAGTTTTCACTGTTACCCACTTCTCTGAAACTACTTGACTGAGCTAATTTTGTATTAGCCATCACTTAACTTCTCTAGTTGTGGTGCATAATTTCGAGGCTTGTACATAACACTACTTTTTTGAGCGGTCATCATTTTAGTTGAGAGATTTGCATATATGATGTTGGCCTCCCCCCCCCCCCCCCGGCCAACATTTAAACACAATCGTAGCCTATTAGACTTTAGAGCTTTGATACAAATATTAGCCAATATGATATATATTGGTTGACATTTATTGGTATTGGGGGCCTCCCAATATTGATATTTTTCGTTACCATAATAATATTGTGATATATTTTCATTTTGACTGATATTCAAAATATCCGCTGATAAAGCCAATCAACTTATAATTTTAGAAATTTTTTTCATCCAATATATTCGATATCGATACATATTGTAAATATGCCTGCTACCGTATAACCACGACTGATATTGATACTGATATTTTCGACAATGCTTTAGAGTTATGATGGTGTTGTGAATGTTGGAGTTTTGGCAGTGTTGGAAATTCCTAGGTGAAGGAAGATCCATGAAATCTTGAAAGTTTCAGGATTTATTGCTAAGTGAGCAAATCCGAAGTGTTCTTCGGTGGGGTCACATGTTAGCCAAAGCCAGCTAAAATCTAGTGCATTTATATCACATTTGTTGTAAATTAACTTTTTTAGCATACTTATCTTTTACTGGCTTCAAAAGTCCAAAGGGTTTTTCTCTTAAACTTGTCAGTTCTTGAGTTTTCCTTTATCAACAAGATTGTATATTATTTATATTTCCAGCAGATTTTAATTTTATTGTTGTTGTGTCGTTATCATACTCTGGGCATGTGGTATAACTGGGTCTAAATACCAATTTTTTTTATTTTTGAAAGAAAATGTTAAAGTACTTTTGTAGTTTCTTACTAGATCTGATTGCTACACTTAATTGTCGCAACCAAAAGCTATGTATCCTTATGAAGAGTAAAGCCAGTTATAAACTATGTCATTACTAGACAATGCAATGTCATCCAAATAAACTAGAAGAAAGATAATACTTGATGTCGACCTTCTTATAAACATTGAACGATCTGATTTACTTCTTTGAAAACTGGCTTCTTCCTCTACTCCTATAACGGATTTCATACATATTGCTGTCTTTACAACCAAGCTCCTGGTTTCTTCTTTAGCTTGTCGGAAGTCTTAACATGAATTGCTCACTTGACCATGCGTGCTAAGCAAAGTGTCAGTATCTGTGTTCAGCACTAATAATATTTTTCTCATTAGTGTCTTGTAATTGCAGGCGTCACCCTACTCCAACAAGAGAAATGTTTGAGCCTTTGCTGCGAACTGCTGTAGCTGCTGGCCTTGACTTGGATGTTTCATCATCAAAGGGGTTGGCTGATTCACTGGACCGGGCTGTGGTAAAGTTTCACCTGGGAGGATATTTTGTTCTTTTATATTCTGAATGCTCTTACTTGTATCAGATAGTGTTGTCCTCTGTCATCCTGGGACAATGACGTTGCTTATTTCATCATCTGAGAGCTCATATTGCTTTCTTACATCATTTTAATTGCATTTTGTATTTACATTCTCACAGCTGCTGCTTGTTCCCTTGCTATCTTGTTTCTGACATTTGGGAAACTTCTTGTCAGGGTGATGATCCGTATTTCAACAAGTTGATTCGAATACTGGCAACAAGATGCATGACACAGGTTAAATTCCTGGGTTGATTATCAGTGCCTTACTTTTCTCTGTATTCTGCAGATGCATCTATAAGTTTGTCCTCCTCTCTTAATATACAATTTCAGGCAGTTTATTTCTGTAGTGGAGATCTCAGCCCCCCAGAATATCATCATTATGGGCTTGCGGCACCTCTTTATACCCATTTCACATCTCCTATTAGGAGATATGCAGGTCAGTGGAAATTTTAGTTTGACTGCTGATTAGGCAAAAGAATTATATTGTAAAGACTTTCTTTTTTGGGATTTACTATCATTGTTATTTTTGTTTGCAGATGTTATTGTACATAGGTTGCTTGCTGCATCTCTAGGGATTTCTCGGCTTCCAACAATTTTCCATGATAAGCCCCAACTTACAAGTGTTGCCGACAGTAAGTCATATATTGACCATCGTAATCTAGGCACATGAACATAGTTGTTTGTTTAGGCTCACTGAATTCTCTATTGAAAGTAAATCCCAACTTGATCAATGACCTCATTAAATGGGGTTGCATTTCTGCTCTTCCATGGAAACTAACCTATTCTTGTATACTAAATTTTGGAGTTACGTAATGTGTGTACATCAACTGATGTCATGCTTGTGGGCCATTTCCTAGTGCTGATGGTTCAATATAAGATGCATGATTCCACTGTAACAAAACCTGTTCCTGACATCCCCAATACATAAAGACTCCCATCACTTTTAGTATGCAGCAGCAGCAGCAACTGTTTTATGGCATAAATGCTAGCAGCATAAATACTAGGATGCGAATGTTATGTTGGTAGATACGGTTCTATAATCTTAAATGTTGCATTTTGCATGCATATAGTTGGTCTTGATAATCTTCCTCTGTTGTGGATTAGATCTGAATTACCGGCACAGGAATGCCCAAATGGCTAGCCGGGCCTCTGTAGAGCTCCACACACTTATCTATTTCAGGAAACGGTATGTGAAATTGAACCTCTCTTCCTCTTTCTCTCTCTATTATCTACTTTGTTTTGCCTTTCCGCTCTCTCTCTTCTTGTCTCTAACACAAGCGACAATTCTGTTATTTTGCAGACCCACGGACACAGAGGCCAGAGTAGTGAAGATACGATCCAATGGGTTTATTGTATTTTTGCCCAAGTATGTCCTGCCTCTACATTTTCCGCGGTTTTGAGTTCCTGACTATGTCTCAGATATCCCTACCATCAACAATCCCCACTGCTCTTCAATCGGAGAAATACAAAAATGATTAACGAGAATTTTGAAAATAAAAACCCACGGCTACATATTCATTTTGAACTGGCAGTACTAATCATTTCTAGATATGCATGCATTGATGCATTGGAATTTGGAAATTAGGGCTAACACTGATCGGATTGGTGTGGATTGGGGGATGATTCGTAACCAAACTGCATGTTATGGTTTTGATTTATACCAAACAAAGCCATCTCGTGTCAGTCTGGTTTCGGTGGTTTTTGTCATTTATAGTACTAAATTCATTAACCTTGAGATTATTTGTTCAGTTTTATGTATCACATATGAATACCGTAGTAATAAGAAATAACATTAACACAATAATGATATCTTAAACTGTCATTTGCAATTTGGGTTGGTCTTGTTTGTGCTGCTTCGTGAATTTTGTTCACCCTAATTGAAGGGTGAAGCTGAAGTTCCCTCCTAGTGCTAGAGGACGCAAGATAAAGGAAATAGTATTACTTTGAAGAGTTCATTGACTGTTAAATTTACTTGTTTATAATCTTGCCTAGAATGTGTTGCTAACTAGAAAGACCCACTGTTTCTTGAGGATTGAATTTGTCTTATGCAAAATCTACATTGGAGTGTGGGAGGGAGAGTGTGTGCGTGTGTGAGGAGAGGGGGCAGGGAGGTTATATAGTTGAGATGGATCTATTTTCTAACCCTAAGAAAAAAAATTGACCTGGCCGAGGCCATTTTCCTAGGATGACCTGGACAAGGCTTCTTGGTTGTTTAAATTCTTGGGTCTACTGGATTGAGCTTGCTCCTTCAAATAAAGGTTACTCATGTGCATGAAGCTTCTCTTTTGCTTTGCTTGGGTTTCTAGAAATAGTTGGATCATTTTTGAATCTGTAACCATCAAGTCATATGACGATAACTTATTGTTTTGCCAATGCACACCTTCATCTTGCTCCTCTAATTTTGACTCCCATCTGAAAGGATACCCTCCTCCCCCCTTCCGACGCCCCAATTTATTTCAAATTTACTCTTCACTGCAAAAGTGATCTAATGCGGTGTTCTTCATCTGATTTTGCCTTTTTTATCCTTTTTCTGTGTTCCAGGTTCGGAATCGAAGGGCCTGTGTACCTGACTCCAAGAGGTGAGAACGGAGGGGGAGAATGGGTCGTAGATGAGCAGCAGCAGAAGGTTAAAAAGATGGATGGTCGGATTTCTTACAGTGTTCTTCAGACGGTGAGCATTCATCTGGAGGTTGTGGAGCCGCAGCCGCACAGGCCAAAACTCCAGCTCACTCTGATCTAGAAGAGGCAAATCATCTTTCTTTCGTATGAAGATTGCATGTAAGTAATCAAAAACTTCACAAAAGCTTTCATATGTAGTTAGATGTGCTGTGAGCGAGGGCTTTTTAACTCTTCTTATTTAGTTTATTTAATTCAACCAGGGCTTTGTTTTCTGTGACATCTTAAAACAAATTGCCTCGTTTTTCAGATTGGTTTGTGGCCAAAAGCTTAGAGATGCTATTTCCCGTAGGCCTCTGGATTGGGTTGTCATATGGTTTATTGATATTTTGTGAAATTAGCCTTATGTCATTTATATATTTATATAATACTAATTAGCTACATAATATTATTTTTGTGTGTGTATATATGCGTCTCCGAATCCGGTTTCAATTGAAGCTGATCTAGTCATTGTTTCTTATAACATGGACCGTGCACAACTCAATAGAAAATAATAGATGAGAGAATTGACGGGATTAACTTTTCAGTATATTTTCTGACGCTTAAGTTAGAAATTTTTTTTTAACAAAATTAAAAGATGTAAGAAGAATAGAAAATTTTGGGTCAAAGATGCTTAGTACGGGGATTTTGTGTTTTAATGCATCTTGCTGCGAGATGTCTTGTGAGTTATGCACTCGATCAAGAGTGGCTTATTAGGCTTCTTATGGGATCGATATTATGATGCTTGTGAGACGCTTTTTTAGCTGAGAATCTTCTGTCCTTCCTTCGTGAGGTAATGACAGCATTTATAATATTGATAGGTGGTTTCAACTTACTCAATAGCCCGTAAAACCGTCTTGAATAAGTTCAGCCAGTTTGTTCTTATTTGCTCCAGTCGGTTACGATCGGTTTTTTTAGTGGGGGTGGCCATAGGCTGTTATCTGGAGGATCCGAACTCATTTTGGGCCTTTGTCTTGAGAG
>JAODPA010118806.1:0-15932 GCA_025585075.1 Nepenthes mirabilis | reverse complement strand
GTTAAACAGCCAGCAGCCAAATCAGGACAGCAGCAGAGGCAGCAGCAGATTAAATAAAATCAAGCAACAGCATGCTTCAGCAAAATTAACAAGGAGTTGATGATTCAGCTAAATCACAGCAAAACGCACAGCAGCAGAACCAGGTAGCAGAAATCAACAAGATTGAGGACAAGTCAAACAGCAACACAGGGCAGCACCACAAGGATTCAGTAAAATTTGAGGGGTGATTCAGTAAAATTAGAAACCACAACTCAGGGGACACTAATCTGATTTAGGGGAAAATCCAGGAAAGCTGGAAGCAGCACATTCAAACAAGGGATGATTCAGCAAAGCCACAGCCTTGGGATAAATTCAATTCCTGTATTGAGAGAAGGGAAGGAACAGACCGAAAGGGAGAAGAGAAGGGAAAACCAAAAGGGAGAGAGAGGCGAAGGATGGAAGTGTTCCATGGTTGCAACAGCTGAACTTTGGGTAATTCAATTTAAGGTAAGCGCACAACAGGCTTTTCCTTCACTTGTCAAATGTTTGCTGTTATCTCAAGTATTATTGATCCAATACTTAATTTCCTGGCTTACCATGCTGCCAATGCTATATCATCTCTTCAGCATATGTAAAATAATTTAGTTTTGAAGCTTTGTGAACTGACTGATGCACCGCATTGCTGGTACTGATTTTTCTTCCTGATTGGCAGAATCAGCATATGTAAAATAAATTAGTTTTGAAGCCCTGCTAAACCGCCTGATGCACCATGTTGCTGGTTCTGATTTTCTAGTGTAATGACTTCAGCATATGTAAAACAAAATCAGCTTTGAAAACTCGTTGTCCGACTATTAATTGCTGCAGTTTTTATATTTTGAATGCTGAATTTCAATTTGCTGATACTTGATTTCCTTCTGCTTTGATGAATTACACATGCTGATTGCTAAATTCAAATATGCAATATAAGTCGTTAATCTAAATCATACTTAAGCTGCCATTGCTTTACCTTACTGCTGTGTAGCTGATTTAAGTTATATTGCTCTATTTTCATATCACTGAGTTGCTGAAATTTCAGCACTGCTTTGCTAAATTCGAGTGATGTTGGATTGCTAGAATTTTTGGCAAGGCTGTACTGGAATGTCAGTTTACTCTAAAGCATCAAGTTGTTGATTATCTGTTTTGCTAATTTCTTTATGCTGAAATTCTGTTTTCTGCACCGCAGTTCCTGAGGTCCACGTTGCTGAATTTGCCGTGTTGTAACTGAAAATTGAAGTAATAAAATATTGCACCTGAAGCTGTTTGAAACCCCATACCGTGCTTTACTGATTTTTACATCTGGAACATGTAGCTCCTTATTTAAATAACATGCTTTGCAGATTTCTACATATGAAATACTTAGACACATGCTGCAATGGTATGCTAAAATTCATTTCAAACTTCCTAATTTGATTTTGCTGAATTTTATTTTAGATGGTGATTGTTTGCCTGATTTTGCTAAAATTGATCTGAAATTGGGAATGTTGATTTTGCTAAAATCCTATTATTGTAAATCTTAATTTATTATAATTTCAGCTTCTATATTCATTAAAATATAAGTGAAAACCTTACACAATATTACTAAGTATGTTTATTTTCTCCCGGAGTCGAGAAAATTAAAAAGAATAACCAAGAAAGAGTGTAGAGTTTTCATAAGGAATTTAAAGGGAATTAAGAAATTAAACAAATAATTTATTCAGAGGATAATATTTTCTGACATGCTTCACGATATTGTTATAGTAATTGAGAAATTGCCCCTGGCACTATGGGGAAAGAAAAGAGGCTTTTGGCTCCATCTACCAGGTATAAAGATATGTACCACCCACCTCTTGGTGTAAATAGGAGGGAAGGCCTTAGACTGTGTGAGTTGAATACAATCTTTTTCTCGATTGTCCACTCTGTTAGCTAGTAAGGTCTACTGGCCCTGATCCCTCAAGTTTTCAAAGTATTGATGGCTAAGACAATAAGGACACGAAATAAATAAAATTGGATGTATCATGAAAATGCTTTTTGATCATGTTCTACACTTTTATATGCACCATGATTCCTATTCCTCTCCATGATAAGTTTTTAATATGCATGTCTTTATATATATTGTATCCTGCTGAGTATTTGGCTCAATTTCTTACTATTTTATTACCCTTCAAATGTTTTGTAAGAGCTGATGTCTGACGAACAGGAATAAAGATGGAAGTCTTAATTATGCATTACATTTAGAAAATATATTCGAAATGCTTAAAATTTTTGATGTATTTAGTTTAATTGAAGTTGAGATATGTGTATCATAACACTGTAAAACTTTAAATGTATGATATGATATATTCTATTTTTGGTGATGTTCGCTTAGTTTTATTTCTGTAGATTATGCTAGGTATTATATATGCCTCTACAAGTTATTAAGAGGTTGAATTTGATTTTTAGTAGGCATCTTTCCTTAACAAGACCTAACGTCGTACTGTATGGATTTTGTGTATGTTTATACATTTATATATCAAATTTAATAATTATTATAATGGCTAATGATGAAAACCAGGATGTGGGACATCACAGGTGGTATCAGAGAATGTTTATGGAGATGTCATAGGGCCTTGGTTGATTGATCTTGATGCGGAAGCTTAGGCTTAGTATAGAGTAATTTAAGTTAGGATTAGTTAGTTATAGTTTAAGTTTTCAGTTATTTCCATGTAAGGTTTAGGATGACTATCTGTTAATTAATTAACTATAATATGGCAACCTAACTTAAGTATTAATGTTTTCCCAATAGGATTTAAGAAATGGCAGACCGAAGAAGGAGTACTCGTGCTGATGTACATCTGGACCAAGAGGAAGAGTACTTGAACTTATTGGGATGAATGACCAATATTATCGAGTCAATGGAACAGCGTAACTTGGCATCGATTCCAACTCCAGCCCCAACAAACATCGGACACACAGCTTATGATAGATTTACTCATGAAAGGGTACCTAAATTTATGGGGTATCTAGATTTGACGAAGGCAGATATGTGGATTTGAAGGATTAAAAAGGTCTTTACGGTCATTCGTTGTCCTGAGAAAGACAAAGTGACATATGCCTCTTATAGAATAGAAGGAGAAGCAAATCATTGGTGGGTAATGTAGAAGAGAGCTATGGGAGTGCCGGAGACTGAGATTACTTGGGAGATGTTTGAAGATGCATTTATAGAGAAATATTTTCCTACGAGTCTCTGAGAGCAAAAAGAAGAAGAATTTGCATGACTCAGACAAGGGAACCGATCGGTAGTGAAGTATGATGTGAAGTTTACCGAATTATCCCGCTATACTCCTTACCTGATCGAGGATGAAATTAAGAGGGCTAAGAAATTTCAACAGGGTTTGAGGGATGAAATTAGAAAGCAGGTGGTGACTTTAAATTTGCGAACCTATGGAGACGTATTAGACTGAGCACTTTTGTTTGAAAAGGAGCTCAAGAAAGAATAATTTTTTAAGAAGAGGGCATCTACTTGGGGAGGCCTGAGTACAAGATCAAGTTTAGGAGCAGGAGGAACCGCCAAGAAAGCTAAAGTTGCGGATAAATGAAAGAGCATCACTATAGTTCAACTAGTACCATGCTCGCAAGCAGCAAAACCCACATGCCCTTAGTGTGGGAGACAGCATCCAGGAAAGTATTGTCATAGATTGACGAGGGCTTGTTTCAACTGTGGACAATTGGGCCACTTGATCAAGAATTGTCCCTTTCCTAAGCCAGAGATAAAGAAACCCACTGTCCAGGGCAAGGCTATTGTAGTTATGGTCCAAGAGGAAGAAATATCACCAAATGTTGTGGAAGGTACTCTTTCTATTTGCGATGTTTCAGCCCATATATTATTTGACTCAGTGTCTATGTATTCATTTGCTTGTCTTAAATTTGCATGCCATCTAAAATCACCCCTGAGGATTCTATATTTCTCCTTAACAGTATCAGCACCTATGGGTTCAACTATGATTATCGATATAATGTACTTGAGATGTGTGATCCGGGTGAATGGGTTACAGTTGGCTGTAGATTTGATTTTGTTAGATATAGGCAATTTTGACGTAATTTTGGGCATAGATTGATTAGTAAATTACCATGCCAATATTGACTGTTTTCATAAACGAGTTCTGTTTACTATTCTGGGATGTGAGGCATTTTACATTCAAGGAGTAAGGCGAAAGGAGACACCCTATCTAATTTTGGCTCTACATGCCCAACATCTGATTAAAAGTGGATGTCAAGCATATTTAGCCTATGCAACACAATTGGGAGCCACGATGTGCCGACAAAGGATATATCAGTAGTGTGTGAATTTGAGGACGCTTTTCTGAAGGAATTGCCTGGTTTGTCACCACATCTAGAAATCAAATTTGGAATCGAAATTTTCCAGGTTCGGCATCGATCTCAAAGCCATCATATAGGATGGCACCCATAGAGTTGAAAGAATTAAAGTAACAATTACAGCAATTTTTGGAAAAGAAATTTATCAGACCGAGTATTTCTCCATGGGGTGCCTCGATATTGTTTGTAAAGAAGAAATATGGATCATTGAAGTTGTGTATTGATAACCGAAAGCTAAATGAAATCACCATTAAGAATAAATACCTATTGCTAAGGACTGATGACTTATTTGATTAATTGTAAGGGGCCCGAGTATTTTTTAAGACTGACCATCGTTCGGAGTATCACCAACTGAGGATTAAGAAAGAGGATGTGCCGAAGACCGCTTTCTGAATGAGATATGGACACTACGAATTTTTAGTTATGTCATTTGGATTGACTAATGCCCCAACAACTTTCATGGATTTGATGAATCAGGTATTTCAGTCCTATTTGGATCAATTTGTAGTGATATTTATTGATAAAAGATTGATTTACTTGAGAAGTTACGATGATTATGAGGCACCTTTGAGGACTGTGTTTCAGACACTACATGAATAGAAATTGTATGCCAAATTGAAAAGGTGTAAATTTTGGCTCGAATGGGTAGTATTCTTGGGTCATATCATATCAAAGGGTGGCATCTTTGTGGATTCCAAAAAGATCAAGGCTGTTGTTAACAGGAGTCACCCTACCATGGTAACTGAAATCCGAAGTTTCCTTAAGATGGCAGGATATTATCCGAGATTTGTGAAAAATTTCTCAATAATCGCTATGCCACTAACTCAATTGATAAAGAAGGAAGTTAAATTTGTGTGGACTAAAGAATGAGAACAGAGTTTCTAGGAGTTAAAGAACTGATTGACTATTGCTATGATGTTGACAATTCCTGAAGGAGCCGGTGAATTTGTAGTCTATTGCGATGCATATAGGATGGGATTGGGCTGTGTTTTGATGCAGCATGGGAAAGTCATCACCTATGGGTCGAGGCAACTTGAAGTTCACGAAAAGAACTATCGGATCCACGATTTGGAATTAGCAGCAGTAGTTTTTACACTAAAAATTTGGAGATATTATTTGTATGGCGAGAATTTCTTGGTGTATTTGGACAACAAGAGTTTGAAGTACTTATTCTCGTAGAAAGAGCTGAACATAAGGTAGAGAAGGTAGATGGACTTCCTGAAGGACTACGATTGTGAAATTCAGTATCAATCGAGGAAAGCCAATATAGTGGTTGATGCCTTGAGTTGCCAGACGTGTTTTATGGAAAGATTAGAGATTAAAGAGATGGAGATGCTCGAAAGCATGAAGCAATGCAATATTCAAAGATATGCTCAAGACAACCGAATGATTTTATCATATTTTCCATTCCAACCAGAGATATTAAAGAAAATCAAGAATGAACAAATGAAGGATCCGTTTCTAGCAGATATTGCCAAATATTTGAGCCGGGACTCTCGGGTTAATTTTAGTATTTGTGCCTATGGAATCTTGAGATTTCAGGATAGACTATGCGTATCAGAAGATAAGGGATTGAAGGAGGAAATCATAAAAGAGGCTCATCGGTCTAGATATACCATTTATCCGAGAATCAACAATATATACCAAGATATGAATAAAATATTTTGGTGGAGAAATATGAAGAGAAAGATTGTGAAGTATGAAGGGAGATTTTAATTTGCCCGCAGATAAAAGTAGAGCGAAAGAAGCCATCTAGTTTATTATAGCCGTTTCCTATTCTAAGCTGGAAATTGGAAGACATAAAGATGGATTTTGTGATGGGATTGCCAAGAACATCGAAGAATTATGATGCTATTTGGGTGATTATAGATCGGCCCATAAAATCAGCTCACTTTCTAGCCATATGGATGACTTATTTGAGGGATTTATTAGCTCGAATTTATATGGATGAGTTCGTTAGATTGTATGGTATGCCTGCGTCCATTGTATCCGATCAAGATCCGTGGTTTGCTTCTAAATTTTGGGAAAGCCTACAACATGAATTGGGAACAGAATTGAGATTTAGCACGACTTATCATCCGCAAACTGATGGACAATCAGAATTGATCATTCAAATTTTGGAAGATATATTGAGAGCTTCGGTATTAGAGATGAAAGGCAACTGTGATGACTATTTGGCGTTAGCTGAATTCGCCTATAATAATAGTTATGAAGCGAGTATCGGGATGGCTTCATTTGAAGCTATCTATGGGAGAAAATGTTAATCTCTGATCAATTGGAAAGAAACGGGTGACAGACAATTTATCATATGTAGAGGAACCAGTGCAAACTTTAGAACGAAGAGATCAGGTGCTTCGCACGAAGACCATTCCATTAGTCAAAATTTTATGGAGAAATCATTCACGTGAGGAGGCCATGTGGGAATGAGAAGATAAAATCCGGAACAAGTATCTTCACTTGTTTCCTCAATGCATTTTCCTCCAAATTTCGAGAATGAAATTTTATAGGGGGGTAGGATTGTAAGAATTAAGTTTCAGAATTATACTAATTATGCTAATTATGTTAAAAATCTAGAATTCGGAGACACACCTTGGGATGCAGCAGTGGTGTCAATTTAATTGGTGGAGCCGGTTATCAGCCGAGTTATTTTTGGTTGGCCAGGAACAGCTTACACTAAAGAGTAGGGCAGCAGCAGCATGCTGATTCAGCATGCTTTAAAATTACACTCGGGGGGGGGGGGGGCAGGAGAGTTGAACGCCCAAACAACCAAATCAGGACAGCAACAGAGGCAAGTGCGCCCAACTGAAATTTGGGTAATTCAGTTTAAGGCAAGTGCGCCGTAGGCTTTTCCTTCCCTTGACAATTTTTTGCTGTTATCTCAAATATTGTTGAGTCAATACTTAAATTCCTGGCTTACCATGCTGCCACTGCTGTGTCATCTCTTCAGCATATGTAAAATAAATTAGTTTTGAGGCTTTGTGAACCGGTTGATGCACCACATTGCTGGTGCTGATTTTTCTTCCTGATTTGCCGAATCAGCATATGTAAAATAAATAAGTTTTGAAGCCCTGCTGAACCGGCTGCTGCACCACATTGCTGGTTCTGATGTTCTAGTGTAGCATCACTACAGCATATGTTAAAAAAATCAGTTTTGAAACGTCGCTATCCCACTATTAATTGCTGCTGTTTTTATATTTTGGATGCTGAATTTCAACTTGCTGATACTGGATTTCCTTCTGTTCTGATAAAATTACACATGCTGATTGCTAAATTTGAATATGCAATATAAGTCCTCAATCTGAATCATACTTAAGCTGCCATTGCTTTACTTTACTGATGTGTAGCTGATTTAAGTTATATTGCTGTATTTTTATATCACTGAGTTGCTGAAATTTCAGTACTGCATGCTGAATTCGAGTGATGTTGGATTGCTAGAATTTTTGGCAAGGCCATACTGGAATGTCAGTTTACTCTAAAGCATCATGTTACGAACCTTATGTTATTTTTTTACGCCCTGGTTTTCTATTTGTTTCCCATTATATTTTTCTTCTACTTTTCTATTATAACTCCCTGCACCTACCCTGCACGTGTCTTCTTTGTTATTTATTTCTGTTAGGTTGCTGTATAGCTGGGCCATGGTACTGTAACCCCCTACAATATAAAGCCATATCTTTGGCCGGAGATAGAGAAGAAGAATATTGCTCTCTCTTTACTTTACTCTCTCTGCACCTCTCTCCTCTCTGACCTTCTCTGTCTCTCTCTCAATTCCTCTTTCCCCTTTCCCTTCTTTCCCTAAATTCTCTTTCCCTGCTCTCTCTCTCTCTCTTTCTCCCTCGTCTGTATCCCCTCTTCCCCGATTTCTCCTCTATTAGAACTCCTATTCCCTCAGCAATTTCCACACTTCGCTGTCAATCTTTAGCATGCGGCCATGGAGTACGTATTAAATGGTGCTCTCATTGAGACAAAAGCAGAGGAGAAGATGACCGAAGAACAAGCCCTAGACGCACTTGAAGCTTCCAATGCTGAGCTTGACAACGCGATGAAGTACTTTCGGCGGGCTACCGACAAACTTGCCGCAAGCATTTCTGCCATGGCTTCCACTACAGCACAAATCCGGTCGTCTATCACTAAACTCCATCAATCTCTGGCCCAAATCGAACGAGAACGAAGCGAATACCATCCCTTGTCGTCTGAAATTTTCCTATCGCGTCCAACCTCCCCTTCGATCATAGCTCCGTTTTCTCATCTTCATTTGCCTTCCACAGAAATTTCATATTTCTGTTCCAACCCTAACTTACCAGCAAGGTCGAAGGTGTTTAAGAAGTTGGAGGTGACCAAACGATAACACACATCAGGTACGTTTCTTTCCATATTTCCAAAATCCCCCACTGAAATTGGTCACCCTTTGTCTTAATATGAGAAACAACCACTCATGGCCTCTGTCACCATTCCTTTCTGAAAAAGGACTTTTAAAAACTTGCCTGTTGCTCGAGCGCGCGAGGGTGCAGGGTGGCGTATAGCAAGCAGAGACCATTTTGAATTTTGGGCTCGAGTGGGTATCGAGCACAAAGCGAGCGGTGACCATTCTGGATTTTGAGCTCGAGTGGGTAGCGGGCGCACGGAGGGCGCGGAAGCTTCAGATGGACTCGAGCGACTGGAGGACGGAACAGACAGAACGGATATATATTGATATTGTAACTCGACTCCCCATAACCCAACATCGATACAATATGACATATGGTCACAAAATATGCCAATTAGACAAATATTTCTAACAATCTCCCCCTTTGGCAATTCCGTAACAAAACCCAGAAAGTAAATAAATACAAGTGAATCACGGGTTCAGACACCACCGAGATAGAACCCGTGTACATAAAAATCTACGCCTAGTGAGAAATAAGAGATACAAAAAATGTAAAAAGCTACACTAGTACTGTTGTGTCGATGTAGTGACAGCTGCGTCGACATAGTATCAGTTGCCTGATCAAGTAGGGTTAGTACCAATAATACAGAATATAATATGGTAGAATAAAGAAAACGACATGCAACAGTAGTAAAAATAAGAAAATACAAGCAGTACTAAAGTTAAATAATAACGAAATTACAGGTAACATAAAATGTCTCCCCTAATCTCCCCTATCAACATGAACCAAGATAAATAACATGTAACATAAATAACAAGTCTCCCCCTAATATAAATAATTACATCTCTCCTAAGCTCCCCCTATCAGAATGTACCAAAATAAACCTAGATCTCCCCCTTTTTGTCACGAAGAGTCAAAGAGAGGGGATCACTCAGAAGCGAAAGAATCGCCGAGGGTGGAGTGCCATAATGTCGCCGCTAGCGTCGAAGCTCAGCCTCCTGCGTAGTCAAACGATTATCCAACCGCTCAAAACCAGCAAGTAGGTGTGACTGGAGTTGAGCTTGGGAAGCAAGAATCAGCTCCTGGGAGGAATACAGATGCTCAAAACGGTCAACAAGATGAGACATTTGACCCATCAGAGCGGCTAAGAAAGAGGTGGAGTGCCGATGTGAAGTAGACGGTCCAGGACCCGATGGGTCAGAGAAGGACGAGGCAGAGCCCAAGGGGCCATCGTCAGGCTGAGGAGGAGGCGCCGCAGGGAGAGGCTCATCGAATGTCTTCGAGGGGTCTTCATCAAAGCGACGTGCTTAGGACCGACTCTGAGCAAAAGTAGTGGAAGTGACAGGGCGGGCGAGTTAGAGACAAGGGAAATCAGAAAATGGATGACCGAGCCCAACAAGCAACCGCTGAATGGGGCACCCATGTGGAAGGTTATCTTCTTTACCGGCGGTGAAGTGGGAAATAATGTGAGTGATGAAGTGGGATGGCAAATCAATCGGCTGATTGCTCAAGAGAACATACAAAAATAATGCTTTGTCCAGGGGAATGGACGAGAAGTGAGAAACAGGAAATAGGAAACAGGTTCGTAAGCATGATACGGCTCATGACCAGACGCCGGGAAGAGAGGTAGGAGGTCTTAAAAGCTTTGCCATTCTACTCCATAGGAGCACCATGGAGAAATGTGGCAACCTCATTGTTACGAGGCTGAGAGAACGAAGAAAAAGGGTAGGTCGGGTTTTCCACCCGGGGGAGCCAAGAACGTGGGAAAGTATGTCTGAAGTAATGTGAATGTGCCCCCCCCTGCACGAAAGTGAAAAAGGAATCGAAAGAAATCGTATGAATATTAGAGTAAAACTCTTAAATGAGGATAAGAGATGGAGCAATCAAACCTGTAAGGATCGGCTCCCAACCGCGGTCATTGAAGACAGAAGAGATGGATGGGTCGAGAGAGTCAAGGTGGACTTCCCGTTCAAGAGAGAGTTGGTGATGAGACATGTGGGTGGTAAAGAGAGTCTCAGCCTTTGGACTGATAAATCGATCTGGAGCGGAGACCCCACTTGGCCGAGTGTGTTTGCCACTCGACTTACGCACCAGGGACCTTCTCGGGGCTGACAACTGAAAAAATAAGGACACCAAAATCAGTAAAGATCGAGGCTGCGGTCGTCCTCCCCCTTGGGCTGATTTTAATATAGATATTTATATATATTAGGCTTATTGTAGGGGGAAGCAGGGAGCGGGTCTGTGAATCCAAGCCGTGCACAGTGGTGGCTTCAGCCGGTGGCTTGAGCCACTCAACGGTTGGCGGCGGCTTGAGAAGTCACAGACGGCGCAAGGCAAGCGGCGAGAAGGACGGGAACGCAGTACCAGATGCCACCGGAGCACCACCTCCTGCAACCACAGTGTCGGCCGATTGTGACATCCAAGGAGGAGCACCCACACGGCGGATTTGGGTTGCCCGGCCACAGGTGAGGGAGAAGGCACCGAAAATCACCATGAACGACCATGGACATAGGGCACCGAGGACTCATGGAGTCCATGGACGACGCACAAAATTCACGCAAGAACCGGTGGATTTGGAGTAAAGTGGTTAGTAATTGGAGACCTAGGAAGTCGTCCAACCAAAGGAAAGGGAAAACGAGGCCGGTAACCCAATGAACGGCGGCAGCAACAGTAAACAAAAAGTAGAGAGAAACGAGTGAGTATTTACCTTGATAACGCCCACAATGGAGAAGAAGGATGGTAGATCTGGTGGTGAGTGAGAGGGAAAGAGCAGCCGATGCAAGAAAAGGGTGAGAGCAGAGAGGACGCACTCGAGGGTTTTGGGTGGCACACGCTGTGCGCTAGATGATAAAGGGCAGTAGCGTGCGCTCAAGCCCACAGCGGGTGAGCGCGTGAGGCATATTTTTCCTTTTTTTTGTTTTATGTTTAATTTGTAGGCGTCATTTACCAAAAATTTAACGTAGAAAATTTCAGCTCACTTTTCTTTACCCAAATTTTTCTCCCCGAATTCACTTTCTGGTTTAACCTTTGTACTTGTTCATTCAATTTTTGAATGTGATTAACAAATTTATTTATTTTTGGCCATTGTCTTTGATCGTACAAAAGATTCATGGTGTAGTATCGATGGCGAATACGACCTACTTTTTCACACGCATGACAGTAGGAACAAATTTGGATATGGAAGAACTGTTCATAGATCTTTGATTGAAATTGGTAGAAGATTTGAAAGTTTTTGATGATTTATTCATGACCTTTTGATTGTGTAGATTAGGCAAGTGAGTTGAGACAAATCTATAATCCACACGTCGAGATGGTTGCTTAGTAATTTTGGATGTATTAGCGTGTTGGTGTGAATTTTTTGTGGTGGGAAAAGAAATTGTTTTAGGTTTTACACCAGTTTCAACATACCCCAAACTATGTTTATTTTCACCAATTTTTTTCAACCCGAGCATATGATCTAATTTTGTGGACCCTTTTAAGAATTATTTCAAATCTTTTCTGATTGCTTCAAGTTCAGATTCTAGAGTTGTGATTTATTTAGTAGATGAGATTTTTAAATTCTCAATTTCTTGGAGTTTAGCATCTAATTCGAATTGTTAAGCTAATTTTTCTTTTTCCAAATCTATAATCCTACTGTTTAAGGTTCTATTTAGTTTTTTTACTTTTAAACATTCCCTAAACAGTTTATTATATACTTTTTGAAGTCCATCAAGTTCAGCTTCTCACTCATCTCCAGAGTCGTCAGATTGATTAACGTTCTCTACTGCATTGTCACACATTGAGGTCATAAAAGCCATGTATTTGACAGAGCCCTCTTCAGAACGTTTGTCACCCTCTTCTTCTTTATCATCGTTTAAGGTTACATTAGCTTTAAAAACTTGACCTTGTTGGCATTTAAGGTTTGGACATTCAACCCGATAGTGGCTAAACCCTTTACATTCATGGCATTGAACCCCTTGAGTATTATTGATTTGTAGTCCTTAAGTTCACGTCAGTCTTTCTTCTCAAATTGAGATGAACGTTTTAAATCCACATCAAGTTTGTTTGATGAAGATTTATTTTTCCTTAAAAACTTTTTGAAATTTTTAACAAATAAGGAAAAATCGTTATCGCTAATGATTCTTCGTCGGAATCCCGGTTTCGTTCTTCCCTACTTGATTTTAAAGCAAGTGATTTATTTTGCCTTGACTATGACAATGTGTGCTCATAAGTTTGAAGGAACCCTACAAGTTCTTCAATTTTTAATTTGTCTAAATCTTTACTTTCTTCGATCGCAGTCACTTTTGGTCTAAATCGTTCAGGCAAAGATCGTAGAACTTTTCTAACAATTCTATTTTTTGGGATTCGTTCTCCTAAATTAAACGTGGAATTTATAATATCATTTAATTGCGTATAGAATTCATTAAATGTCTCATCATCCTTCATTCTTATTTCTTCGAATCGAGTGGTGAGCATTTGCAATTTTAAATTTTTAACCAATTTAGTACCTTCATGAGTGATTTCTAAAATGTTCCACGCATCTTTAGAAGTTTCGCATATAGAAATTCGTTTAAACTCATCGGGAGATACAGTCATAAAAATAGCATGTAGCCCCTTACTATTCTAGTTACAAGTATTAAGTTCTTCTTTTGACCATAAAGACAGGACTTTTGGTTTATCATCACTCTTGGATGGAGTCCACTCAAGTTGGGTACTAGCTCATACACGCTCATCCAGAGATTTTAGAAAGGCTCTCATCCGGACCTTCCAATAGGCATAATTGTTCCCATCAAAGTAGAGAAGTACGGAGAACGATCCACTCGTATACATCTAGAACGGGGTCGTGGATCGAAGTGAGTCTCTGATACCAATTGAAAAGGGACTTTTTGTCCTAAAGTGTACAATCAAGTTTTGACCCCGATAAAAATAGCGGAAGCAGTAAAAGGTAAATATCCAATACACGTAAAGAATATTTATTTCTAGATGTTAGAGATAAGGATAAGCATGCAAAATATAACCGAGCATAAATAATAATAAAAAGACACGATTTTTGGTGACGAAGGGAAAACTCGATACCCACGGTAATCGAGAAAAATCCTCTGGGCTTCAATAGCTAGGGAAGCAATGCACTATGAAAATTAACTTACAGACCGGGTGGTAACGACGCACTAACTTAGCCGACTTACTCCCGTCTCGTGATCCCTACCAAGGAACTCCTTGAATTTACCCGAGGCAACGGAACCGGATACCTTCCGATCTTTACGTCAATCTTCCCTCTTTAGCCAC
Source organism: Nepenthes mirabilis (assembly GCA_025585075.1). Lineage (NCBI taxonomy): Eukaryota > Viridiplantae > Streptophyta > Magnoliopsida > Caryophyllales > Nepenthaceae > Nepenthes > Nepenthes mirabilis. Next base: position 1,953 of record JAODPA010118806.1, on the reverse strand, counting down.
TTGAATTGCCGAACACGATCGGATCTCTTTCTTCAATGCACCGATGTCTCCAATGAAGGTAAAAGGTAGTGTTTAAATGGTTAAGAGAAAGTGAGGAGAAAACTTCTTAGAACATGAAGATCAATCTCGTAACTTTTTGATTTTCTCAAGAGAAGCAATATCAATGGAGCATGAACAACTTTCTTCTCAAAATGGGACACGAAAATAGTCTGTCAAGAGTCCTTTAGGGTTCCAAAAACATAAGCCAAGTATTTATAGAGGGCTTAAAATTCGCATTTAAAAACTTGCCCGTTGCACCGGCGCTCGAGCATAGCTCGAGTGCGCGGCGGGCGCACGGAGGTTTTCCAAAGAAACCCTAGTGCGCTCGAGCGCGAGGCGGTGCACAGCGAGCGGGAACCATTCTGGATTTTGGGCTCGAGCGGGTATCGAGCGCATAGCGAGCGGCGACCATTTTGGATTTTGAGCTTGAGCGGGTAGCGGGCACACGAAGGGCACGGAGGCTTCGGACGGCTCGGGCAACTGGAGGACGGAACGGACAGAACGGATATGCATTGATACTATAACTCGACTCCCCATAACCCGACATCGATACAATATGACATATGGTCACGGAATATGCCAATTAGACAAATGTCTCTAACACTTTCCATCCTCCAACTCTTCCAGAAACTCCAATCGCCACAGATACGTCCATTAAACCACAAATTTCACAATTCATAAATGAAATCCTACCATCACTAAACTAAATCGAACAACTCGGACCGTCTGCAATTTTCCCAGTTCTTCACACTCCGTCACTGATCATAACTTGTGTCCTTCATAGTTTTGCCCAACTTGCTCCACCCTGCTTCATGCACCCGCTGATAGCCAAATCACCTCCCATCTTCATCTGGCCACGCCCAACATGAAGTTGTTCTTTGCCACAAATCTTAAGAGCACTGGCGTGGAACCAGCGATAGCATGCGGAAATGGATTTATGGATTTGCGTGACTTGTCCAACGCCTTTGTAATTGCAGAAGACGACTTGACAACCACTTGTGCTCCTGGTCCTGTTCAAGCAGTTCAAGAACGGGACGATTTTGGAAGTAACCCCCTCTTAACCACCGATTTGACCAAGGCTAGACTTCTAGACTTTTTGGCTGTGGTGTTTACAAATACTAACTGGGATCCATTGATTGAATTCAAGGAATACTGTTACAGTCATCCCTCCCCATTAGCCTTCACAAAATTTGTAAATATATTCTGTAAATGTGACCCTAACCTTACTGTGGTGGTCCTCGAGGGTGAGGTGCCACACACTTGCATTTTTGCATTCGTTGGCATTAATAATCCTGCTCTTGACCCCATTATGGACGCTGGAGTTAGAGACATGAATGCAAGTTGTTATGATGCCCTACCTTTGGATTTTGGAGCCAAGCCACAAGGGCAAATTGAGAAGGCAAGAGTGATCGAGCAGGAGTCACCTCAGCTAGCAAGCTTACATTCGTGATTGGAACAATAGACAAGCAAAACCAATAATTCGTGATTGAGAAATATTTGATGACATTTCTTGGAATTATCTTGTTGTTTTGGTCGCGGTCCTGGACAATAGAAATGCCCAGCTCTATATTGCCCATGGGTGTTTGTACCTCCAGAAGCCTCTTCTAGAATCAAGAAGTTCCAGCACTCATCGCAACACACAAATGGTCCTACCTCATCCAACAGAGAAATCTTGTGTAGCATGTAGTCAACTTTCGAAATAGGCTCTCATGTGTTCTAATCACTCATCCCTTCCTAGTAGTTTATTTCAAGGGAGGTTGGTATTTGGACGATAAGATAGGTCACTACTTGTGATCATATTGCTTGTATTGGTTCCTACTGCAAATTTTCCTACGTTTGTAGCAAAGAAGCTTTCTGATGCGGACATCGAAGACAAATATTCATTTTTATTTGCCTTCTAAATATGAAGATTCA
>JAODPA010118795.1:0-18415 GCA_025585075.1 Nepenthes mirabilis | reverse complement strand
AATTAGAAAAAGGAAATTTAAATTTTTTTTTAAATTTTCCTATTTTTATATTGATATTTTTGTGGAATATAATATTTTCATCAAATATAAAATACGCAATGCACAGCACAATCGCTAGTGTGGGCATTGCACAAAGCCAAAATCGAAGAGTGGGATAGAAGCCACACAGAGAACCCTAATAACGTCTTACTCCCTCTCCTACTTGGCAAAACCTCGCTTCAATAGCACCACTCAACATCATTTCCACCGGCTTCCGTCGACGTCTGTACTCTTTCTCTTTCTCTCCCTCTCTCTGAAACTCTTCTTACCCCTCTCGACGACCTCTGATCTTTTAAACGACCTCTCTTCATCTGGTCGATACCTCCAGATTAACTGCGTATTCATCAGGTCTTATATTGAATTCTGATGCACTTGTTTTCTGACGTTAAATTCTTAAATCAGAGGCTAAGACACTTATATTTTTGCTTTTGAATCTATTGGAATTAATAATTTGTTTTTCCCTTTCGAAATTTGAGCAACTGAATTTCGAGGCTTGTCGTTCTGAGGTTGAATAAATTTTTTTTTTTTTTTTTTGGAATTTTGGATCTGTGTGTGCTTATGTTTTTCCTAATGCTGTAGCTTGCAGAGTGGGGGGAACTTTCAGATAGATCAGCATGGCGACTTTTGCGAAACCAGAGAATGCTTTGAAGCGAGCGGAAGGTATGAAACGACAACGCATCCATATTCCTCTCTTTTTCTTCCCGTCGATACTTCCACCTATCTCTTCACCCTAAATTATTCTTGTTGGGCACTCGCAACTCGGATATGGACACGACAACTTAGTGGAGAATTTTGCCAAAATTTTTTAAATAAGAGAGTTTGACATGTAAACATATGCTCATATTGTGTACTTACATCCAATTCCATTTGAAAACTCATTAAGGTGCAGACGAGTGTGGGTATTGCGCAGTTGAATCGCAGTATTGTCCATTTAATGTACAATTATTGTAGTCTTGTGTTTGGCAAGTGCTTAAAATGTTTGCAAAACTTGTTGAATTACGAAGGTGTTTTTGCAACACCATTTTGAGATATTATTTTTTCAATTCAATGTACATGTTGGTGTCTCCTCGTGACTTCATTATCAAGCCTGTGATGCAATATTGGACCTCAGTAAGGACAACAAACGTTTATCTTTTGAATGATATAGCCACTTCGTACCCAAATAGAAAACTGGGAAATTTAATCATAAACGTCATTTTTTTTTCCATTATGCATTTTATATTTTGCAATATTTGAAAGTCACTGACAATGCTAGCATCGAGATAGGAGTGCTTACCCTTGTACCAATTTTTGCTCCTGCTTGTTACATTCTCTACAACTCTGGGAATAAATCAGATTTGTTCAATTTTTGTATAACTGTCACTTAAATGAAATTATTGTCTTTTATTTTGTTTTAATTCCATAAAATCCTTTTTGCTTTACATTGCCACTCTTGCTTTCTTCAAATGCCTATCACCTGCTATATTCGCCATTCTCTCCTAATAGCTAAACAAACTTCTTTGAATTATTATGATGCAGAGTTGGTTAATGTGGGTCAGAAGCAAGATGCCCTGCAAGCATTGCATGATCTTATCACCTCTAAGAGGTATAGGGCATGGCAGAAGACATTGGAAAAAATAATGTTCAAGTATGTAGAGCTTTGTGTTGACATGCGTAGGGGCAGGTTTGCAAAAGATGGTTTGATTCAATATCGCATTGTTTGTCAACAAGTGAATGTTAACTCCTTAGAGGAGGTTATCAAGCACTTCATGCATCTTTCGACTGAAAGAGCTGAGATGGCACGTAATCAAGCACAAGCTTTAGAAGAAGCACTTGATGTTGAAGACTTGGAAGCAGACAAGAGGCCGGAGGATCTGATGCTAAGCTATGTAAGTGGAGAAAAGGGAAAGGACAGATCTGATCGTGAACTTGTTACCCCATGGTTCAAATTCTTATGGGAGACATACAGAACAGTTCTAGAAATTTTGCGAAATAACTCTAAGTTGGAGTCTCTTTATGCGGTGAGCAAATGTTTTCTTTAGTATTTCAGATGTTTTGAATAATTCATATGGATTTTGATATTTTTTTCTTGTTTAAGGGTTTACCCTTTTACTATAAAAGAGGATGTTTATATTGCTGATTTTGAAGTTTTGGGATCACTGAAGGTAAATTGAAGATTATCCATTTTAGTTTATACTAAAGTTGGTGGCATGGAGTTGTTTTGAGAACTCGTTGTGGCTACTATATTAGATGCCATCAGAAGTGGATTACAGTCTAGTCTATGAATGCATAGGGCTAAAAATATAATTAGTAGGTGTTTAAGATAAGTAGATTTTTAGTTGAATTCCTGCAATTCAACTTTAATAATTAGCTGCTGTAATTGAGTGCACAAGAAATTCCTGGAAGTGGTAGATGTATAAATCGAAGTAAAGATCCTATGGTATGATTTAGAGATCATTTATTTGGAAAACATGTATAAGGTAAGTTCATGTTGTGTATTGAATGGTTAAATGGCCTAAACCTAAATGATGAGTTGAGAGATGGATACTTACTCGAAAATATGATGTTTTGGGCATTTGAAATAGAGGCCAGCTTGTTTGCAGTTGTGAATGCATGGATTGATTTAGGTTAATGGAAAGGAGTAAAGCTAGTCATGATTTCAGGTAGTACACAAAGATTTAAGTAGGGTTTTCGTTGTAACGGATATTGCTTTGGTAAAGTTGAAGGGCTGAACAACATTTGTATGTCAAGTTTGCAGTGTTTCTCTGGTGTATTTTATGATTGATAATTTTTGGGATTAAGGCAGTTTGTCAAAATCTAGTGTTATGTGTTTTCTGAGTAATGTATTATGAGTAGTGATTCCTTGTTAACTTTTGAATCGAAAAGAAAAAACTTTTGTTGTTTATGCAACTCCAGCTTTTTAAATGATATCAAAATATTGTGACGTTTGACTATAGCTTTTTTGAGAGATTGGTATACCAAAGTGATGGTATTAAGATGGGTCATTGGTGAAACTTTACATGATAAAGTGAAAAGTGAACATCTTTATAGTAAGCTTGAGTATGCACCGTATGAGGTGAGAACATGTGGAAGTCATTTCACGGTTTGAACTTTTGATACATTGGAAGATAGTCTAGGAGTTGTTATATTGATGCTAGAGGCAGTAAAGGGTAGAGTGTTCAATTCCCACCGCCTCCCCTCCTCATCAATAGGAGGAAGGGATGACAGAGCTTGAGTAAAGCATAATGGGGAAATAGATTCATAAAGCTGATTCAATATTTTAGAACCTATAGATTCCTTATGTTTATGCTGCTGTCAAAGCTATATTACTTGTGTGCATATGTTGTAGCCATATTATATGGATGCATGTAATTGCCTGCAGAGATCTGTCTCTCCGTCCTCCCTGCTCTCTGTGCTAGTGCTGAAGAAAGCTGCCTTGTATTGTCACTGAGTTTGGAACTTCAAAATATGGTTTTATAGACAATATGTGTATTCTTCACATATTTTAGATCAGGTGGGGGGCAAGCTTATTGATGTTCTTGAACTAGAAGTTTTTGCTTCCATTTTGGGTCTGTGTGAACAGCATGGAGGCCTGTTGTCCTGAACAAGTCCAGGGTTAATTATATACATGAATGGACTGGAAACAGAAAAAGAGGCCTATGCTGTGCATGCGCATGTGTTCCTTGGGTCAGTCGGTTCAAGCTGATGTGGCTTTCTATCTGAGCTACCCGCTATCCCCTTGTTCACAGGGTTTTGTCGACACTCAAGTGTCAAAAAATTGTGCTTTCTTCTTTCTTTATTCATTCTCAGTATCTGCAAGAGGTTTGAATTACAAGATACAGAAAATGCATTCATCTGCATCATATAGGAAATACTGCCTACATGCCTAAGCTATTTATCTTCCTTTACGCACCATGATATAACCGCTTATTTGTGTTTTGGATAGATGACTGCGCACAGAGCCTTCCAGTTCTGCAAGCAATATAAGAGGACTACTGAATTCCGCAGACTGTGTGAAATCATCCGGAACCATCTGGCAAACCTTAATAAATATAGAGACCAAAGAGACAGGCCTGACCTGTCAGCTCCGGAAAGCTTGCAATTGTATCTTGACACAAGATTTGAGCAGCTAAAGATTGCCACTGAGCTTGAACTATGGCAGGTTTGGAAATTATCAAGTGATACCTTTGTTACGTGCATATGCATGCATGCCATTCTCAGCAACTGCATGTTTGTCTGATGCTTGGGAATGAATGTTTCTCTCATGCAAATATGATTAGTGGCTGGCAGTCAAATGGTTGTGGATTTGTAGAGTTCCCCACCCCCCGAGCCATATGCTTTATTGTTTCATTTTTGATGGGTCATTGACAGCCAAATTTCGTCTGCTTTGTTGTAATTATATTCTTTTCCCTTTCCTACAGGAAGCCTTTCGATCTGTTGAAGATATTCATGGATTGATGTGCATGGTGAAGAAGACCCCCAAGCCATCTTTGATGGTTGTTTATTATGCTAAGCTTACTGAAATTTTTTGGATTTCGGGAAGCCATCTTTATCATGCCTATGCATGGCTCAAGCTTTTCTCACTCCAGAAAAGCTTTAACAAGAACTTAAGCCAGAAGGATTTGCAGATGATAGCATCCTCTGTTGTTTTGGCTGCATTGTCAGTAGCTCCTTATGACCATACACGTGGTGTGTCTCATTTGGAACTAGAAAATGAGAAAGAGCGCAATTTGAGGATGGCTAACCTTATAAATTTCAATATTGAACCTAAACTTGAGAACAGAGAAGTGGTAATGAAAATTTTCAATTGGTTTCCTTGCCTTAGCTTCTAATCAATTATTTTCATTATCTGACACCTATCTTCTTTGACACTTGACAGCTCTCTCGTTCTGCTCTTCTTTCTGAACTGGTAAGATAATGTCTTATAACAATTTAGGGAAGAAAAAATTGGGGTGGGGACGATATAAAGGAGTAGGCTAAAAGTTTGTTCAAGTATTGATTTTGTCACTTTGGATCTCTGTTCATTTCATTTTTATTTGCAGTTATCCAAAGGTGTATTGTCTTGTGCGAATCCTGAAGTGAAGGATCTTTACCACCTTTTAGAGCATGGATTTTTTCCCTTGGATCTGGCTGCAAAAGCACAGCCGTTGTTGACCAAAATTTCCAAACTTGGTGGCAAACTAGCTTCAGCTTCTTCAGTACCAGAATTGCAATTGTCACAGTATATTCCTGCATTGGAAAAGCTTGCCACTCTGAGACTGCTTCAGCAGGTTTACTTCTTCCATCTTCTTTTTAGTGTTTATTATTTTATGTAGTATAGTATATGATCCTCATAGCTTAACCTGCTTTTCATTGTGTCAAATTAACTCAGCACTTGTTGATTTTTACTTTGTCACCGCAGGTTTCCCAGGTTTATCATACAATGACCATCAAGAGTTTGTCCATGATGATTCCATTTTTTGATTTTTTTGTTGTGGAAAAGATCTCCGTTGATGCTGTCAAGCATAATTTTATAACAATGAAAGTCAATTACATGAAAGGCGCTGTTTTATTTGAGAACCTGGTAAGATGGCTTCTTCACTTGTTATGCTCGTTGATTTAGTCCTTGCCACGTGGGAAATCGAGATTAGCCTGGTGATGGGCTATGTATTGGGAGTAATCTATCATGTCAATCTTAGTTGAGCGTAGACTTATTGTGTTACGTTGTTGGGAAATGCTGCTTAGATCTTGTCCCTTCAATATAACATTGTTTACCACTTGCAGTCATTTCTCTTCCATATTAATTATTTTAAAGCAGGTGTAGAAGAAGATGGATTAGGACTGCTAGGTTTGCCAGAACCATGAACGGAAGTAGATTTGCCTGCCTTAATTTTTTGTCCTTTGTGATAGAAAGTTTCTTAAATTAGAAATATGAGAAAGAAATAGACAATTTTGAGATGAATTCGAAAGTGCTAAAAGACATAAAATGGGTGTTGTGATTTGATCAGTGGCGAAGAGAGAGGGAGAGAGAGAGAGAGAGAGAGAAACAGTGATAAAACAATGAGAGAGAGAATTGAATTTTGGGGCTGAAGAATTGCACTTCAGTCTTTACGCGTTGTCTGCATAATAAAGGGAAAATTAAACAAATGCCTCTAATAGACTAGTATATGTCCTATGGGCAAAAGACAATACACTGGTAATATCTTCATCTCCAACACGATGTATCTTAGTGTTGATCTGTTACCCATGCTATTATTGGGTTTGTTTGTTTTTTGACTTTCTTGTGGCTGCAGTTTATTGTGAGACCTTTATTTTATCATCTTAATAATCATTCTTTGAGTTTTGTGCTCATAAAAGTAATGTGTACTGCTTAAACAACATTATCCTGTGACGGTTCCATAAACCTCATCTGGCCCTCTTCTGCTTGCATAATTATCTAATCTCTGCTTCCATTTTCAAATGATATTCAGCCCTTAGCTATCAAGTGTTGGAGCATGATTTTCCTTGTAGTTTTGTTACTCCTTGTGCAAGGTTATAATGCTTTGCAATTTAACGTAATTGTGATTTAATCTTGGTGCTTGAAAATCTCTTTGAAGTTGTGTGTCAAGCCAAAGTCTGGCTGTGATTGATGGATCTGTGATTATCAGGATGGTTGGGATTTTCCTTCAGGTTGCCCTAGGTATGCCCAGTGCAAATTTGTTTACTTTGCCTTTATATATTAATTAGGGTTTCATTTGATGGAAATACAGCTCGCATCCCTATAACAATATTTTGTTGCATAATGTTACTTTAGAATTTTATTACACAGATCGGTGTTGTTTCATATATTCTCAATTATTAACTTGTTCTTCTTCAGGATCTTGAAGCTGTTGGATTGAAGGAACACTTGACCTTACTGTCTGAGTCTTTGAATAAAGCAAGGATCATGATCTATCCTCCTGTTATGAAAGCGTCAAAGGTTGCTGAAATTCTGCCTGGATTGGCAGATGTGGTAGACAAGGAACACAAGAAACTTCTTGCACGAAAAACAATCATCGAAAAGAGAAAGGAGGAACAAGAGCGTCAACTTTTGGAGATGGTACTTTCTTATACCTCTTGTTCATGTGAATTATGGGCCTTGTATTTTGTTACTTAATCCAAGGCATTAAGATATGTCTGGATATTTTCTTTTCAAGGAACGTGAGGAAGAGTCAAAGAGACTTAAGATGCAGAAAATAACTGAAGAGGCAGAACAAAGGAGGCTTGCTTCTGAATATGAGCAAAGGAAAAATCAAAGGAGACTCAGAGAAATTGAAGAGCGAGAACTTGAAGAAGCACAAGCTTTACTTCAGGAAGCTGAAAAACATAGTAAAAAGAAGGGGAAGAAGCCAATTATAGAAGGGGTGAGTTTACTTTTAAGGATTATTTTTGTATGATGGATATTGGCTTGAAGCTCAACAAAGTTGAACCTTTTCAGGAAAAAGTGACTAAGCAAACACTGATGGAGTTGGCCCTTAGTGAGCAACTAAGGGAGAGACAAGAAATGGAGAAAAAATTGCAGAAGTTAGCCAAGCAAATGGATTATCTGGAGAGAGCCAAAAGAGAGGAAGCAGCTCCGTTGATTGAAGCTGCTTATCAGGAACGCCTATTGGAGGAAAAGATCCTGCATGAGCGTGAGCAACAGGTACCGTTGGAACTTAAAACTGCAATGTCATTCTGTAGTATTTCAGTATAGCTGGTTATCTAGTCTTTCCAGTGCGTTTAGTTGTCCATCTTAAGTTGATTTGTTCTATATTTTATGATTTCCGCTGGGTGGATCTGAACTACTTTTTTCGTAATGTTAGTTGGAAAGGATTTCACTTTCTTGTATAATGACCTATGAACACATCTGCTTTGGAAGGCACTCATTAACGTAACATATCTACAGCATTGATACTCTTTCATTAGTTTCTCGTTGCATTCCTCCATGTGCTTGAGGTTTGTGTTTGCAACATAATTTCTGCATCTCTATTGTCCAGATTTCCTGGATTCTCTAATAGTTCTTTATGATGCAACTTTGCAGCTAGAGGTTGAGCTTAGCAGGCAGCGGCATGATGGTGACGTTCGAGAAAAGAATAGGCTGGCCCGGATGTCAGACAATGAGGTATAATTATCACGTGGCTTTTATTCATCCACTTATGTTCTGCTCTAGTGTGATGGTGTAATTTTTTCTACAGATTTCAGATATATTTGCAACTCATTTTATCCAAAATTTAATGAGGACCTATATATAAGATTCTGATCTAGAAAAGGAAATCATGTTTAAAGGACACTGTCCACTAAATCTGTCTCCTGCATCCAGTTGAGTTTCTGAAAATTCACTTGTGCTGTTGTACAACTCAAGTAAGTTATTCCCATAAGTTTATCTCATGATACACCTTTACACACATAACATGGAACAAGGGGAGCCTTATTTCACATGAATAAAACCTAGGTACATGTTGCAGTATCATGTTTACGCACTCTGCAACAAAGAGCTATATGCCAGTCAAAGCATAGTTAATTTTTATATTGATGATGTTGAAGTGTTATGGAAGGAAATCAAGTCTGAAACTCTCCACAGAATATGGTTATAGTTGTGTTATTTGGGAAGAACATGTCTTGTACAGCATGCTGAAAACTCTGGCATGTCATTCTATGTTGCAAGCTACTTGCACATTGGGACTTTATCTCAATGTCGGATGTAGTGGTGTGTATATGTTACGTTGAATCTTTTTGCTTCTATCTTAAGGATGTTATTCTTGGCTATAAGGTGTAACCTCTTTTTCCTCATACACTTTGGTTTTAACTTTGCCCTTTTTTGGAGTGGGTGCTGAGGATGAGATTGTGGTAGACATAATTTGTCAATAATGGTGATTTTTATATATCTTTTTCAGAGAATATTCCAGGAAAGAGTTATGAGTTGCCGGGAAGCTGAGTATGATAGATTGAGAAAGGAGAGGGAAGAACGGATTGGTCAGATTCTCCAGGCACGACGTCAGGAAAGGGAGGCCAAGAGGAAGATGATATTCTTTCTGAGGTCAGAAGAGGAAAGATTGAATAAACAGCGTGAAGAGGAAGAAGCTCGTAAGCGTGAAGGTGTGTCCCTCTCTTTTTCACTCCTCTCTTTTCATTTGTGGAAGCTTGACTGCTCAATGGTAAAAGCCTTTTATTTTTCCTTTTTGTTTTTTTTACCTTTGTGAACATGCAGAGGCTGAGATGAGAAGAAAGGAAGAGGCTGAACACAGAGCGAAAATGGATGAGATAGCAGAGAAGCAACGACAAAGAGAGCGTGAGCTGGAGGAAAAAGAAAGGATTCGAAGAGAGCAGCTCCGGGGGAGATCTACTGAGCCCACTATTATGCCCTCTGGGCCTCTGGGTGCAGCCCATCCGGATCTTGGAATTATTGCTCCTGCAGCAGCAGCACCATCTCCAGCACCTGGTAAATATGTGCCTCGCTTTAAGCGACAATCTGAAGGAGCTGCAGCACAGGCTCCGACCCCAGAACCTGATCGATGGGGCAGCAGCAGGCATGATGATCGCCCATCTGACAGGTGGCGAAGTGATGACAGTCGGTCCTTTGGCGGTGGTAGCCGTGATGAACACCGGCCCTTTGGTGGAGGTGGTAGCTCGAGGTCCACTTGGTCATCCTCTCGCATTCCTCCACGTGGTGCCTCATAAGCTGTCGGTGGATCAATTTTGGGGGCTACCGTTTTGTTTAATCAGAAGGATGCTGTGTCGAGACATTTATGAAAGAGTTTTTTACTTTCAATTTTGGGCAGGATGTTCTTTGTTTATACAGTATTTTTATACTTATATTTTGCTCGGAGTAATTGGTACTATTTTTCCTAGTGGAAGGCTGTCACTCCTGTGAAATTGCCTGTTGATTGAAACTAGTGTGGCACTGTTTTATTAATTTCTGTCGGAAGGTTTTTCTCTAATGTGCATGTATATGCAAATTCCAAGGATTCTTGTCCTAGTGTTTTAGGCTATTGTTCCGTTCACATTCTATTATTGTTGGTGAATTTATTGCAAATTTTATGCCTAGAGTGATGATCAATTTCTCAAATCCATTGGTTTCACTGTCAGCCATGTAAATTTCATTCCCAGAACCAGCTGTTTATAAAATTGGTCGGTATTCTGTTGCCGGTTGCTCTGTTGTTAAACGGGTTCCCCCACCCCATTAGAATTCATGGAAAATTGTGGTTAAAAGCCTGCTGTTGGCTGGTGACGGAAGAAAATGACTCTGAATTTGGATTTTTGTTGATTTAAATGAAATCGTTATGCATGCGTAATCCCTGTAAGTGATATTTGTGATTTTGATCTTCCAAGATTTTTGTTGATCGTGATTTTTACCTGATTTACAACTGAATTCTTCATCTTGGATTCCATGAAATTAGAAGTCACAAATCTTTTGATAATGTGCAGTTCAGGTACTCTCCGCAGAAGGCATGAATGAGAGCTCCTTGTGGATTTGAGAAAATCAAGTTAACTATTGAGGCGTTGCCAGTACATCTGCCTAGACGAGTAGAAACGGGCCTGATTTTAAGACCACATTGCTCATATCTAGTAGTTGCTACTCATTCAAACTATTAGGCATAGCTTTTAAACGGGTAAATTTAAGCCGAAGCCTTTCCTTTTTCTTTTATGTTTTTTTCTTTTTTGTTTTTGAATGAGTAGCACTTAACAAACACTTGAATAAGCTGTAACAACTTATCTTTTGTAAGTAGTAACAGCATCTGCAGAAGCATAATTCAGCAAAGGAAGTCATCTGGAAATGAGAGGGTCAGATTCACCAATAAGTAATCCTCACCTGTTTGAGTCTTGAGTTAACAATTTTGAATATGGTATTTCTTTTGAGGAGGAGGGATGTAATACCCTATTCCCAAACTTGAGTTGAGATTTGATTTTGATGATTTTTCGAATAGAAATAGAGTACTTCGTTCCCAATAATGGGGTTTTTTTTTTAATGTCTTGGAATTGAAGGGTTAGTTTGTCCGAGAACACAAGTGACAGCGATGGAAAGGAAAGAAAGTAAGAAACATGGGCATCGTTTTCCATGGACCCAAAAAATGGAAGTGTTTCTTTGTGCATATCAGATATACAAAATCAATATTTGAAAAATTGTACGCAGAAACTGTAGGGTGTGGCTTTGAACCATGCCAACGCCTATTTGGCTTCTGCCATGGTGTTACCAGCCTCATCACAGCCGATGTGATTGCGCCACCGTCTCACCCATGGTGTCACACAAGCAACAGGATCGCACAACCGGCACGGAAATATCAAGATCGTTGTCTAGCATTTTATACTATAGTATTCTGTTATAGTAATTTATAATTATTTTATAGCATTTTATACTTGTTAAAGTTGTTATAGTATTCTATTACAGTGTTTAGTTGGTTTAGTCTGTTAGGAATTACATGTGGTTCCTGTACACGTGGTTCAGTTGTTTAGACCTTACTGTCACTATATTCTGTACTCCGTCATTGAATTGGGGCAGAATGAAAATTTTCTTTACCATCATTTTCTTCTGTCTCACGTCTAATCCCTCTCCCCTCTCTCTGTTCCTTCTTCCTCTTCCTCTTTCCCTTCCACTCTCCTATTTCCCTTCTCTTCTCTGCTAAATTCCCTCTATTTGACTCACTTTCTGTTTTCATTCCCACTTCTCAGCTTCCACAGAAGTGAGAGTTGGCGTCATGGGTTGCAAATTTGGTGACGGCGGCCACGAATCTGCAACATTTTGGTGTTCTCATTGAGACAGAACAGTAGAGGGTACGATGACACGGTATAAGACGCATGAAGAGTCTATCGCCGGCATCATGCAGGAGCTTAAGGACCATGCAGACCGTATCTCCACCCTTCCCTCTACCATCGAACAAATCCAGCATACCTTCGATGAGTTACAATATTCCATCAGAGATATGCATCAATTCCTCACTCATATTGAATGACAGACCATAAATTCTTCGAATCCCCCTTCATTGCCCACTCCTACTTCATTTACACTGACGCCACCGTCATTGCCTCTATCTACCCCTCAAACCCTACCCTTACTTTTGGCCCCTCAGCCTGATACACAACTCTCCACCCAAAACCGTCGGTGAATGTCAAGCCATATAGATATCCTCATTTTCAAAAGGCCGAAATGGAAAGGTTGATCCATGACATGCTCGATGATGGCATCATTCAGCCTAGTACCAACCCATTTTCTTTCCCAGTTTTTCTTGTTAAAAAGGACGGTAGATAGCGTTTCTGTGTGGATTACCGGGTACTCAATGCCATTACAGTTAAGGATCGGTTTCCCATACCAACTGTAGATGAGCTACTCAATGAGCTCCATGGTGCACGAGTGTTCTTGAAGCTTGATTTGAGAGCCGGATATCATCAGATGCGAGTACATGCAGTTGATGTACAGATGATAGCTTTCCGAACTCACGAAGGGCATTATGAATTTCTAGTAATACCCTTTAGTCTTTCCAATGCTCCCTCCACTTTCTAGTAAAAAATAAATGCTATTTTTTGCTCCGTGTTCCGAAAGTTTGTATTGGTATTCTTTGATGATATTTTAATTTACAATTCATCTTGGGAGCAACACTGTCAGCACTTGGCTCAAGTTTTATAGATATTGAGGAATCAGGCCTTCTATGCCAAACACAACCAATGTGAGTTTGGAAAAAAACTTCAATCACTTATCTCGGGCATATTTTATCAGAACTGGGAGTCAGAGTTGACCCGGCTAAAATTGAAGCAGTGCAACGTTGGCCCTTACCCACTAATGTGAAGCAGCTGTGTGAATTTTTGGGGTTAGCCGGATATTATTGCCGGTTCGTAGTCCACTATGTCCAACTGGCGGCCCCTCTCACCCAGCTCTTAAGGAAGGATGCTTACGTCTAGACACTAGCAGCTACGATAGCCTTCAATGCTCTCAAAGTCGCCCTCACTACCACTTCGATCTTGACTTTGCTTGATTTCTCTCAACCATTCGTGATTCAAACTGATGCGTCCGATAGCGGCATAGGAGCTATGCTGTTCCAGGCTGGGCACCCGGTTGCTTTGCTTAGCAAACAATTAAGCCCCAAATTGCAATCCGCCTCTACCTACATCCAGGAGCTTTGTGCCATCGTAGAAGCAGTGCAAAAATGGCGCTAATACTTGTTGGGAACGAAAGTCACCATTCAAACGGATCACGAGCCCCTTAAGGCATTATTAAGCCAAACCATTCACACCTCAGAGCATCAACGATGGATCACCAAGCTGTTGGGGTATGATATCGAGTTGGACTGTCATCTCATTCGTGACGAAATACAAGAAGGACATATTCGCTCTCATCATGTCACCACTCACAATTAGTTAGCGGACATTTTTACCAAGCCACTGCGGTCACATCGTTTAAACTTTCACTTGTCCAAGATGGGTATTATAAATATATATACTCCATCTTGTGGGGGACTATTAGAAAATATCTCGTAAATATTTTATATTATATTAGGTAGCATTTTGTATTTTGGGAATATTAGTATTGATGTATTTTAGGATGGTGTATATTTTATTTTTGGTATTAGTTGTTTACCGTTGTATAACCTAGTGTATATATACGTTGTATGCGTCCGTCCTTGGTAAGCGTGCAAAGTATGCAGACGGCGGTTCAACCGAATAAATGCGTTGCCAGTTTTCTTTTCCATTTTCCAACACAGCACTCGATTTCATTTTTCGTTCTTCGTCTTCCTCCTTCGTCTTCGTCTGCTTCCTGGTAGGCGTTTCCTTACACATACCACTCAGCTGGTTTACACATCCTTAAAATTCGTTCAAATGATCTGCAATAGACGAGCCGTCTTTGTATCGAATCTGTATCAACCTCATCAGGTGATAAATTTTGTTGTTGCTAGTTTTGTAGGCATAGAGTGTCTCCAACTTCTCCCACAACGCCCTGGCATTTGTCTCACTTCTAATGTGATTATACACATTATCATCTACAAATTGTCATATAGAACCGCACACTTGCATGTTCTCCAGCGTTCATTCCTCTTCCGATTTTGCCTCAAGCTTTTGAGTGGCGAATACTGGAAGATGTATGGATTTGACAAGCAGCAGGTCGGACATTTTGCTATACCAAGTGTCATAGTTGGTGTCGTTTAAGCAAATCATCTTGCTTCCAACCTCCATCCGCAACGTTCAACGAAGTCACCGATGAAAGAATAATCTCTGATACCACTTGTTGGTATTAGAAGAAGCTTGACAGTCTTTGATACCATTTGTTGGGCCAGAAAAGAATCGAACAGACATGAAAACTTTAAACTTGTTAAGGCAAATGGCCGGTCGGATAGTAAACCCTCAGACACATAGAATGAGAGTCAGAGAGGAAGAACATACAATTTTACATAGAAAACTCATTATAAATTGAAGGAAAAAATCACGTGACACTTAACCCTCAAATAAATTCATTATGTGAAAAATGATTACAGAAATCATATAGCTACACAATCCTTAGAGATAAAAGATGAAGAACAGAGTACGAGAATATAAAGACATTCACTCTTTATTTTTCACTCACTGCTCTCTTTTCTTCTCACTTTTCTTCTTCTCAACACTTGAAAAATTTTTTCACATACACACAAACTACAATATATATATATATATATTGTTGAAAGCAACGGCCAGACCAACATGGAGGGTACACGTATAGACAGCCATTTGACGCACGTACAATTCTACAACAGCACTTCCTTGCAAAATAGCATGCCTTGTAGAAACGGTTCTGCAGATCGTGCTCTGCAGAATAGGCTTTGTAACAGCTCTGCAGAGATTGCGCATGTTCGGTCAATCTTCTGAGTTGGCATCTACATGTGCTTTCTTCAAGTATATCCTCAGACCTTTATGTGCATAGTAACCTTGGTCATTGACGTTGCCTTTGGCCATCATGGTGTCCTCGTACTTTTTCAAAGTTTTCCAAGTTATACTTGAGAGAGTTCTCGGTAGCTCAAGAAGTCCTTAGATTATAACTTTTCACAGTCCGCGGACCCATAACATCTCCACATGGAAGTGACCTCAACACATCATCCTTTCAATGAGCATTGTTGCAAGCTGTCAAATCCGACAACCACTGCTAAAATGAACCTCCCTCGGATCCTCTCTCTTGGCACTGTGCGTTTCTTTTTCTATACAGTCCAAAAGCATCGACTTCACCAGTCTGATAGTGCATCGGTCACTGATTTCAGATCCAGCCTCGCTGACTTCAGATCATTGCTCCACAGTGGTCACCAGCATTAGATCAGTGATTCATCGACTCCGTTGCTTTTCCTATTTGGCATAGTTATCGTTGCTGTTGTGGCACATTTCTGGCGAAGACGACGAACAACATGCAACGCCTCACGCGTTTTCTACAATGAAACGCGTCGTTTTGTATTTGGCCAAGTAGCAGAACTTAAACGCACCGTCTCACTTGTTCTGACACTTAAACGCATCGTTCTAGTTTGCTTCTCCTCCGCAGCCCATTTTTGAGCAGGCCTAGATTCACGGGCTTCTTTATCAGTGGCTAAATTTTCACGCAACCTAGAATAACGGGCTCCTTTCCCCAAGGCCCAATTTTCTCCTCAACTGAGCGGCCCAGCCAGCATTACTGCTGACTGCCGACTTCCCACAATCGCTGATCTCTGGCATCTTTCAGGTGATCTTTTAGGGACTTCAGGCATCCTCTGGTAACTTTTTCAGCCTCTCTCTAACGTATATTCAGCAATTTTTTGGCAATTTTTTTGACAACTCTTCAACCCAGTCTTTTATATTGGCTATCACCCTCCAGTCAACATTATTGTTTTATTATTATATCTTTCTCAAATAACATTACTCAACCTATCAAAATTATTTTGGACAGAACCAACTATAACTCCTATACAAACAAGTGTCTATTTTTTCTAAGGTCGAAGATTTTGATATTTTGTTGGGAATAAAAACTAAACCCATAAAAACTGACAAAGTAACATCAAAATAATTTGATGAGCATCTGTGATGATATTCTCTAGTTAATACAGCATTTTCAAATATTCACTTCAATAAGCTCTTTACAAAGTATAAAATTATTGTCAGTTTATTCATTTGATGATAAACATCCATGATAATTTTGAATACATTAAAGTCTCAATGCTCCATAATTCTCCTCTACTTACACTTGACGTTGTTATCACAAAACTTATTTTTGATAAGATTTCATAGAATACTTGTCATATTTCTTTTATTGATGCAGTCATGGCTACTACATCACCTAACTCTGTCGTTTTAATCGTGGCTTTTACTTCCTCTCACACCGTTTCAATGGAAAATACAATTACATTAAAATAGAGGCACCGTATCTCTAAATGTCTTAAAAAGAAGGCCAAAGATGCTAAAAAGGGTAAGTTCTTCTAAAAATCCATAGTTGCCGCCTCTATAGTTTCAACAGACCCTACCAAACGCTATTACCTCTATTCTTGTGATGGATTTGGTGTTGGGTGTCACCGTTTTAGGAGTCATAAGATTTAGTAGGCCTTTGTGGACTAGTGAGTTGATAGTAATCAAATGATGAGTGTGTCCATGGATCCTTTTCGTTTCCTCAATAATGAATTTTTTATTAGTCTTAATTGTATGATGACGCTTCTTATTAATATCAATTGATACTTCTATTATTATAGGTGCGAAGTTATTTTTTATTATACTCGATTACATGAGTATATATTATTGACTTTTTATGGTTAAAATAAAGGAGATTATATGAAAAACTACAATATCAAATAATATAGAATATGCAATATCTTAATATAGTCAATAGTCATCTGATTATAATTTTTATACCGTAATATAGAGGAGATATATTACTTATTATATAAAGATACTTATAATGATGTATCTATTATATAATGTGATGTCGATATATATAATTATGAGAGATACTGAGTTTAATATGTTAATGTGATTCCATTTTAGGTGAGCAAATGGCATAGTTATTCCCATACCCTTGGCAGGAGGGAATGTATATCAGTGAAATGTTTGTACTTATATTTGATAAAATCTTTATAGACCATAGATTTGATTATATGTCAAATTTACAAGTATAATTATCTTATACTATGTATCTAATTGTCAGGGCAAATATACATAGCATTTGATTTTTGGTGGCAGAATAAGATTAGAAAATTCTTTATGTTGTCCCATTATCATAGATACCTCTTGAGTTTTTAGTGACAAAATAAGATCAGAAAATTCTTTGTGTTATCTCATTATCGTGGATACCTTAGGTTTGGTATTTCGTTGAATCCATAAGTTGCATTCAATAAAATTTATATATTGGATTTAATGAAATTTGAATTTTATGAAATCCATGACAATTATTGTAATTTAGTTCATTTATATTGATATTCAGATCAGAGAATTTCTATTTCCCTGGTGATGTTAAACTTTGAAAAACTTTTCATCTATTATTGATAAGATTTGGATTTTATAAAATTATTTATCTTTATGATATAAGGGTTTAGTAGAACCTATTCTTACTATTGTTTTGAGCCATAGTTACGATAAATTATAAATTTTTGGATTGAGTTTATTATTTGATTTAATATTATCATTGTAACTTTTATATTTTGATATTGCAAATCTAAAATATTTATTGTATTATATGTGATGAGTAGTGGATACCTAAGGTCCAAGGATAAAACCCGTTTTCACAAAATCGGTCTAGGTCCTTGAATGGCCCAAAAAGCTCATGCGGCCCAAGAGGCTAGTGTGGCTAAAAAGGCCCAAAGCCCGGCGAACGTGTCACACGAAGGACGCTTATGACGGATGAGGGCGCTAACTTAGGGATGACGTCTTTAAAGGTACGTGCGTCCTGCAACATGTAACCCACACAGAGAGTGATGACCTGCAGAGCAGGAGTCGTTTCTGTAGGCGTGATGTGGCCAAGTCCGTGTGTACGCAATCTTCCTGATATGGCAAAGTGAATTTGTAGAGTTGGTAGTAGGGTTTTCTGCATATGCCAACCTCCACGTGGCAACTCAATGCAGAGAATTTTAACTACTATATAAGCATTCATTTTGTACCTATCAAAAGATCTAAGGTTGGAGACCTTGAACTCTTGCATTTTGCGCATTAAGAGAGAGAAAGAGCAGAAAAGCCACACTGTATTGTAGAGAGAGGAAGAGAGGGCTTGTGTTTTAAGAGTCACTCCTAAGAGTTTTCATACACTTACTTCACGTTTGGTTCACTGGAATTGTAATTCTATTCCTGACTAATTCCTTTAAAAATTACAATTCTCTTATTTGGTTGGTAAATTAGGTGGGAATAAGGGAATAAATATTCCCAAGGAATATTTATTCCCACAAAGGTGGAAATATCTATTCCCACATGAAAGGTGAAAATAGCTATTCCCACATATATGAGAATAGTTATTCCTTATTAT
>JAODPA010118784.1:0-18417 GCA_025585075.1 Nepenthes mirabilis | reverse complement strand
ACTTATTTAAAAGTTTGATTACATTTAGAATTATTTTGTAGAATAATTAGCAAATCAATGCAAATATTTGATATGATGCTTCAACAAAGCTTTTAACACTATATGTTTGTTTTAAAGACATGAATTTTTAGTATGAAAATTTGAATTTAAGCTGTATTCTTGACTGTTAAAAGTCCTAATAATGTTAAAAAATAGAATATTATTCATAATTAAGACATGTTTGCATATTAAAAATGCATAAAAGTGAAAATTTTCTAACTTCATGTAAGTAAAACTTATCTTAATTAACATACCAATCTCTCATAACCGAACGAAAGAAAGAAAGAGAGAGAAAATTTATAGAAAGGAAGAAGAACTTGTCCCTTGACTTCTATCTTGCAAAATCTTGGTGGATTTAAATGTAGGTAATATTTCAATTATATACCTTGCTTTATCTTCAAAAGTTAAATCACGCAAGGTGGCCCCCGAGAACAAAGCCCCACCCCTCTTTTCCCCCCTTTCATGAAACTTTCCTCTAACTCCTCCAAATGAGTTCAGGCAAGCTCTACTTGAATGGTCTCTAGTCAAATTGGAACTTACATATATTAAACCTCCTGCTGAAGCTTGACTGGACACCTAAGTTCAAGCTTGCTTGAACTTGACTTCTCAAACTTCTTGAACTAAGTTCAAACAAAATTAGTCAAAGATTCTCAGATCACATTTCACCTTATTTGGCACATTTAACAATTATAAATTAATAATATCTACTTCTATATAATAAAATATCAATCAATATAATAAGTCTTGTGCCTACTGACATTTTCGATGCCGTGTTAAAGTCGTAATAGGCCTAATGGTATTCTCCAAGTTTCAATCATAATATTCGACAATCTAATATGAATTTTTTTTACAAATGTAAATTCAAAACATTCTAAAAAATACTGGCGAAAAGCATTTCTCCAAGGTTCATTATTACATTTTCCTCCCACTTCCCAGCATCCAAACAACGTGAAATGCTAAGCAGAAATTACACACAGGCCTCGGTTTGTTTGCCTGTTGGGAGAACGGAGAAACGAAAAAAATAAGGTTAGATGGCCAACCTGCAGTTAGCTATAATGCGATGTTTATCCATTCATTAACACAAACCAGCCAAATATAAATTGATCTAATGATGGATGACAAATCATTCTAAGACATCTCAAGGATGGCTAACGGCGTTCTCTAATCTTTCCTACCAAAAAAAAAAAAAAAAAAAAGGTAAACAGAATGTCAATACAGTTTAGGGAAACAACATTAAACTTCCAACAAAGTTCCAATCATTGTATCCCTACCCAAGTATAACATAGAAATCAAATACTGCAGATTATGAAATAAATAAACGCAAACAAAATTGGATGGAGAACTTGCGATATTATGACACCTTGAGTTAAACTATGCACCAGATGCAGGTGGAATGGCATAGGATGACTGGTATGATCAACCGGGTGTCAAATCACGCTTTCCATGGATAGAATACATGTGCATCATTTTTCGCTCTCATTTTTCTTGCTTGTTGCTGCATTCTTTTCCCTCAACGCTTTTCTCTTCTCTTCCCTGCAATCACCAACAAATTGTAAAAAGCCAAATGCACACGGATTTTTTTGTCGTGAATGACACTTGGTGACAATGAGGTATTGAAATTGGCCCTTCTCTACAAAGCATATCAGCTCAAATGTGTTCTTTGATGTATTAACACATAAAAATGGATTAACAAGGCGTAATGCATGGATACACCCCCNGTTTGAACTCCAAGCTCAATGTAACAGGTGGTCTTTAATAAAAGTACAAATATTTGACATTGCTACTGAAGCAATCTTTTTGAAAAACATAAATGAAATACATACTAAAAACACTATTAAGAACCAAATTTGGATTTCTTATAATGGATTTTTTTTTTTTTACAAATGTAAATTCAAAACATTCTAAAAAATACTAATGAAGAGCACTTCTCCCCGGTTCATTATTACATTTTCCTCCCATTTCCCGGCATCCAAACAATGTGAAATGCTAAGCAGAAATTACACACAGGCCACGGTTTGTTTGCCTGTTGGGAGAACGGAGAAAAGACAAAAAGACAAGGTTAGAAGGCCATCCTGCAGTCTGCCTTGTTTATCTATTCATTAACACAAACCAGCCAAATATAAATTGATGTAACGATGGATGGGAAGTAATTCTAAGACATCACAAGGATGGCTAACGGCCTTCTCCAAACTTTTCTACAAAAAAATAAAAATAAAAACGAAGTAAAGAAATGTCAATATAGTTTAGGGAAACAGAATTAAACTTCCAACAAAGTTCCAATCATTGTATCCCAACCCAAGAATAACTAAGAAATCAAATACTGCAGATTATGAAATAAATAAACGCAAACAAAATTGGATGGAGAACTTGCGAGATTATGGCACCTTGAGTCAAACTATGCACCAGATGCAGGTGGAATGGCATAGGATGACTGGTATGATCAACGGGTGTCAATCACGCTTTCCATGGATTGATTACATGTGCATCATTTTTCGCTCTCATTTTTCTTCCTTGTTGCTGCATTCTTTTCCCTCAACGCTTTTCTCTTCTCTTCCCTGCAATCAGCAACGAACTGTAAAAAGCCAAACGCACATGGAATTTTTTGCCGTGAATGACATTTGGTAACAATGAGGCATTGAAATTGGCCCTTCTCTACAAAGCATATCGGTTCAAATTTGTCCTTTGATGTATTAACACATAAAAATGGAATAACAATGCTTAATGCATGGATAACAACACCCCCCCCCCCCCCCCAAAAAAAAAAAAAAAAAAGAAAAGAAGACAATGTCATCTATTTCCATTTTCAGCTTTACACAACAATGGGCGTTTAGGCAAGTTCCATTTTGGGGAGCCAATTAGTCAGAATTTCAGCTTCTTGAGGAAGCCAAAATCTATTTGTCAAAGAAACCCATTTTAGGTGGGTTAGCTTCAGCTTCTAAAAAGGAGATATATTTGAAAAGCTAGACAGAAAATGTACTCAGAACTCACTCATAACAGATTACAAAGCCCATTTTCGTGTTACTGATTAAGGAACTAACCACAATATTAGAAACAGCTAAGCACCATGGATGGCATTACTGCTGATCAAAAGAGTGGGGGAATTTTCACCTGGCTTTTGAAATTTCTTCATGAGATGGGAATTTCCTTTTGTTCCTCTTCCTTTCAGTTTCAGCTGAAAGGGATTTCCCTTTCCCATTTTCAGCAACAGCAGACTTCGAGTTCCTACTATCCACAGGCCTATATTCTTTCCTTCTAGCCTTCATGGTCTTTTTTCTTCCAGCATCCTTCACTAGCTTGTCTTCTTTTTTTTCAGTCATTTTAGTGTTTTCGCCAGCATCTTTTTCAACAACATTGCCATTTAAGTCCGCTCCTTGTTCCACACTATGTGATGGCCCCACAGGTAAAGCTGGTTTTATGTTGCTTATTTTCTTGAACTGCAGAGGACAAGTATAAATCCATACCAGCAAATCCAAGTTGCATTATGAAGCACAAAATGTACAAATTTGGAAATGCAAAAGAAAGACATAATGGACGAGGTCCAATAGCATCCTTGTCAAACAGGTAAGAAAACTATCAAAAACACAGGAAAACCAAAGGGGTCAAAAACTACATATATTAAATTATGCAAAAGCAGAAATCTGTAGTTGTTCATCCCGTTCGCGAATAGATGCCCTCAACTTCTAGTGGCAATTGTTAAGCCAATAGGGGTTTCCTTTTGTGTCATATGGGAACTGCAAGCATAGTAGAAATGAGGAAGAAAAAACAAGGCACTCTAACCAAAGTCTCTCTCTCCCTCTCCCTAGGGTAGTGGTTGACGAGGCACATTGGTTCTGAGATAAAAATATAGCCCTAACCTGAGCCGGGTCTAGAAAAATAAAACCCAGTACCAGGCTTAAGTGCTTGCATGTAGCACGAGTAAAAAGAAAGGGATTTAGCTTGCTTTTTCTAAAATCTTCTAAACTGGGACCAGAAAAACAAAGTTAGCCAGATCCAAAACTTATTCCACGGAACTGACTTGCAATCTAAAAGAACCAATCCTATCATTGCAGGATTGGTTCTTTTTAGCTTTTGGACATTGGGTCTCTTGTTAACCCCGATCTGGACTCATCTATTTAAGCATATAAAGGGAGGGCAATTCTCACAACACAAACAGTCCAGATGGAAATTTTCTATTTATTTCTAAACTTCCTTGGTCTAACTGCTGTATTCAGCATTACGAAAAGTAAAATCCCCCTAGTTTTTCATTACTAAACCAGAAGAAAATTCCCAATACTTTTCTCTCAACAAACCCAAACAGATTTCATCTCAGCAGCTAAATTTCTCAAAAATCAAAGCCAAATACAACCATACAGAAATTTTTAAGCATGTCCACAGCAGTTTATATACCTTTGCCACAAAAAACCCATCCATGTTGTGGACATGGGGGTAGAACCGTCTTGTCTTTTCTATCGACGGGTGAAACCGGTGTTCCCTGAAGCGAACAAACCTGGTAAAAGAAAGTATATTTTTAGGTGTGGTAGATTAATAGGGTAAACCCCCAACTCCAAGAATGATGCAATTAGTATTTTTACCCTGGACATCCAAATTCAAGTCCACATGGAACTAGTTTTACATTCCTCTTCCTGAGTGCATAGTCAACAACTGCTTCATTCTGCAAGATCCTAAATTACTAAGGAGAACGACTGAGTGTTAAATTTATACCAAAGTGTAAATCACACAAACCTCTGCAACCATGATGGAGCAGGTAGAGTACACAATATATCCTCCTGATTTCGAATTAGCATCCACCAAATCAATTGCAGCAAGTATAAGTTGCTGCACCAGAAACAGGAAAAACTCTAATGAGTCTTGGACATCAAATTTCAAACAGTAGGTTTAGATAAAAAAAAAAACAATAAATTCACCAAGAGCTGTGCCTATTTCCCGTCCAATCCCTACAACCACACTGTCCAAACCGACCCAAAAAAAAAGAAAGTAAAGAGGGAGAAAGAGATTTGTTTTGCGAAGGAACTCTTTCAGCAAAAGCAGCGGCAGGTTCACATTAGATTTTATACTCTTCTACATATAATCTATTTCATATAATACATTTCTTCGAAAGGCTACACCCTATACACTCAGTCATCACACCAGATTATTTACATAAATTGCTTTTGGATAAATCTTAATAGACTAAAAATGAATGATACACCATTTTTTTCACTTCAAATGACATATACACGAGTCTCTTTTGCATCAAACCCATTTAAGTTCTAATAGAATCGCAAAGCATTTGTATACGTACAAATGCAATAAATAATGTGGATTGCCTAAGGTATAGTTCTAAAATATGCCTACATAACTTGTTACTAGATTTTCTTTTGCTTTTAGAACTTCAATACAACCCAAAGGAAAATATACCTTTTGCAACTGAGCACAATTCTGTATTTCATCAAAACTTTTAGAAGATTTTACTGACTCATCCTTGGATATAACCTACAAAAATAAGACTAACCCGGTCAGGACACGCCTCAAATTTTAGAGGAAAGGAGGAAGTGGGAGAAGAAATTTGTTCAAAGAAAACAACGATGTCAACTTCAACTGCTTACCCCTGTTCCACTGCAAGGGGCATCCAATAACACTCTATCACGTGAATTTATCCCCAATACTCTTGGAAGCTGCATTAGGAAACAGGAAAAATGAGAAAAAGGCAGAAGACAAGCTGTTATGAAATATAATTAAGGACTGAATTTGATACCACGGTCAACAGGGTTTGTGGTTAGACAATCTGAGGTGAAACCACATAACCAACCAGCATATAGCAAACAACAAATCAAACAATAGAAGTAGATAGAGATTAGTACACACGATTTATGTGCAAAACTCTTCAATTCTGCACATAATTAGCACAGCCTTTATAAAATTTAAGGTGTTTATGGGTTCCTATAGTTTCAACATGCATATATCAAACATGACTTCTATCAGAACATGAAACTACACTGTTCATAAATACATTAAAATGTAAAAAACCAGAGATTGCATGTTCTAAATGTAATCTCCTAAATGTCTACAAGAGCATAATGCAGCCACAGAAGACACTGACCTCCCTGCCATCATAGTTAATAACTATTGCGTTTGTCACACCCATGCGGCATATATTTGCAGTTAGTGAGTGAAGTCTCTGCTTCTTCATCTCATTTGCATGTATCAATCCTACAGCATCAACAAAACTGATAAGTTACATACACAGATAACAGCAAAAGGGAATAACATAATCGCTGAATGTGGGTGAAGGTGAACATATGGTAGCATCTAGTACCTTACAATTTTTAGTTTTACAGGCTTAAAATTAAACCACCGCAAAACTCCAGTTTAGAAGGGAAATAGAAGAAAATAAACAAGCAGTCAGACCACCAATTAGAGTAAGACAACAACATAATGGCAGTACAAATAGCAAGCAAGAAACAGATTTCCAAACAGTACACCACAGCAATGCCATACAAGCATGGAAAAAAATATTGGCCAATATGTTAAATATCAGCCAATATGTGTTAGTCTCGGGCTCCCTTGATACTGATATTTTCCAAAAGTCACAACAAAATCAAAATATATTGCTATATCGGCTGATATACCTAATATATAAGCCAATATTTTTATATTAGTTTATAATTCGGAAAAAAAAAAAATGCCTTCCCATATGTCCCACACCAATATTTACTATCAATATGTCCATTACTAATATGGCCGCAACATATGCATGATACTGATATTTCCTTCAATGCATACAAGAGAAATTGATAATAGATCATTGCAATCAAAAGATGTTCCAGTGTGCACAAACTTACTAAATATTGAGTTCTTAGAATAGAAATATCTATTAAATTCATGTTAAAACAACAGTCTTTACAGATAACAAAGCAAACTTGCCTTATTCCTTGATTAAATACATAAAAAAATGCATCCTCAACTTGCAGAGGAAACTGTGGCTCGATTGAGAACCATTAAAAATACAAAAAATAACAAGAAAATACAGAGACACCACCTAACAGAATGATCCCAAGAATACCAACCAGTATTTTTCATTAGAGCAGCAATGTAAGTGGTTTTCCCACCAGGTGCAGCCCTGCAATAATGACAGGAAAACATCTTGAAGAAAATGACACAACGATTGTTGAAATACAAATCTTCCAATACAATGTGACTGTAGATTCGAAGTGATTAGCTCAGTTTGCTACTAAAAGATCTCCAGCACAGGCACTGCTTCTGGACAGCTGACATTTCATGTTCGGGGAAACTATACAATTTATGATATTTTTCTTTTTGTCGATGGGGCAAGGTGGTACAAACGGTCTTTAAAACAAAAAAGAAAAAAAATGCCAAGAAACCTAGTTAAATATTTGAATTGATCTCACGTACGCCATGTCCACTATGTTTTCCTTCTCTTGAGGAGCCAAAGCCATTACAGGCAAGAAAGAGCTTGCACTTTGTAGCTGTAACAAAAGCAGACATCAGCCCCCAAGTATAACATACTATACCAAATCAACATCAAGGACATTTAAAGTGCTATGAGGTTCACAAATCAGAAAGATAACTACCATGTAATGACCAGCCATATATTCAGGAGTCGCACCAATTGGCACTTGTGAATCATACACAATCAATCCAACCTGCAAAGTTACAAGAATAATTCCTGGGGGAAAACTAAGCGACAGATGCAAGGTAATGATTAATAAGGAAATTTAATTATCCAAAATTACATGCACCTTTGACCACTTGCTCAAAGGATCGAGGTTCACTCCTCTGTTTAACAGAACATCAGCCAAATCCCGTCTGCGTGTCTACATCCAGACAAAGAAGAGCTTGTTAAGAAATAGGTTAGTCACAAAATCTGAAAACACAAATTCGATAAAGAAGCTACAGCATGTGAAACAGCTAATCACGATCTCACCTTTAAGGTGTTAGTTCGTAAACAAATAGGACGGGGCTTTTCAAAAGCTTCGATAAGTTCCAAAAGTTCAACAACTGGAAACATCTGTATATTCAAGTTGAACCACGACCACCATGTCATAAAATAAACAAATGATATAGCACAAGCCCAAATATTGCAAGCACACAGTTTTACAATAGTGTACAACACTATTCACTTCACCTCCACCATCATCAAAATCAAGAACTCATTGTATCCATAATACGAGCATAAGTCCATCTTAATCTGATTAACATATTCCTTCCTTGCTTTTCCTTCTTGCCTCAATGCCTTAAAATTTGAAAGGACTCGTACAACTGAAAAGAAATTTGTAAGTAAGAATTAAGGAACATTCAAATACAACTGAGAATATCCATCTTTTAAACAATGACCCGATCATCAGTGACACAAGTAACTTTGTCAGAACTATTGAGAAAATAAGCAGCTGAATGTGAGGCATACTTTCTTTTATCCTCCTTTGGAGATTTGGAAGATCAGGAGGTCGATGAGCCTCTTCCACAAGCTCCTAAATTTTTTAAACGCCATCAACTACTAAGTTCTACTTAAAACAAAAGACAAGATGCTAACTAGAAAAAAAAAATAAAAAGAAAAAAATCAACACAACACCTCCTTGGTAGGCAGTCTGAACTCATCGGATTCTTCTTTGATGTTGAGCTGCAACTCTGCCCCTGCTTCTTCTTCCTCCCTAGCCCTTTTCTCATCAATAGCCTTCGATGTTTTCTCGATGTCTGATTCATCAGAATCAGAACCAGATTCTGAACTAGTATCTGAACCTTCCCCTGTCAAACAATTTTCTGTTGATGGTATAGTGGATAACAAATACTACTAAGGGCAAAAATCATTTTCTCCAACCAAATAGGGCAAAAAAACAGAAAAAAAGAAAAACAATTTGGTAACTAGTTCTAATCACATTACCTTCATCATCACTTCCCACCAAGTCACCGGCAAGAAGAGCATCATCGCCATCAAATGAACATCCGGAAAGAGAATCAACTTCTTGTTCATCTCCACTGCATCCTAGCTCCTCTTCTACTTCTAATTCATCTACTCTGAAATCTTGAGAATCATCATCTNGTGAAACCACAACCAACCAGCATATAGTAAACAACAAATCAAACAAGAGAAGAAGATAGAAATTAGTACACACGATTTATGTGCAAAACTCTTCAATTCTGCACATATTTAGCACAGAATTCATAAAATTTAAGGTGTTTATGGGTACCTATAGTTTCAACATGCATTTATCAAACATGACTTCTATCAGAACATGAAACTACACTTGTTCATAAATACATTAAAATTTAAAAATCCAGAGATTGCATGTTCTAAACGTCTACAAGAGCATAATGTAGCCACAGAAGACACTGACCTCCCTGCCATCATAGTTAATAACTATTGCGTTTGTCACACCCATGCGGCATATATTTGCGGTTAGTGAGTGAAGCCTCTGCTTCTTCATCTCATTTGCATGTATCAGTCCTACAGCATCAACAAAACTGTTAGGTTACATACACAGATAACAGCAAAAGGGAATAACATAATCGCTGAATGTGGGTGAAGGTGAACACATGGTGGCATCTAGTACCTTACAATTTTTAGTTTTACAGGCTTAAAATTAAACCACCACAAAACTCCAATTTAGATGGGAAACAGAAGAAAATAAACAAGCCGTCAGACCACTGATTAGAGTAAGACAACAACATAATGGCAGTACAAATAGCAAGCAAGAAACGGATTTCCAAACAGCACACCACAGCAATGCCATACAAGCATGGAAAAAAATATTGGCCGATATGTTAAATATCAGCCAATATGTGTTGGCCTCGGACGCCCTTGATACCGATATTTTCCAAAAGTTACAACAAAATCAAAATATATCATTGTATCGGCTGATATACCTGATATATAGGCCAATATTTCTATATCAGTTCACAATTCGGAAAAAAAAATTGCCTTCTTATATGTCCCATACCAATATGTACTGTCAATCTCTCCATTACTGATATGGCCACAGCATATGCATGATACCAATATTTCCTTCCATGCATACAAGAGAAATTGATAATAGATCATTGCAATCAAATGATGTTCCAGTGTGCTCAAACTTACTAAATATTGAGTTCTTAGAATAGAAATATCTATTAAATTCATGTTAAAACAACAGTCATTACAGATGACAACGCAAACTTGCCTTCATTCCTTGATTAAATACATAAAAAAATGCATCCTCAACTTGCAGAGGAAACTATGGCTTGATTGAGAACCATTAACAATATAAAAAAATAACAAGAAAATACTGAGACGCCACCTAACAGAATGATCCCAAGAATACCAACCAGTATTTTTCATTAGAGCAGCAATGTAAGTGGTTTTCCCGCCAGGTGCAGCCCTGCAATAATGACAGAAAAACATCTTGAAGAAAATGACACAAGGATTGTTGAAATACAAATCTTCCAATACAATGTGACAGTAGATTAAAAGTGATTAGCTCATTTTGCTACTAAAAGATCTCCAGCACAGGCACTGCTTCTCGACAGCTGAAATTTCACGTTCAGAGAAACTACACAATTTATGATATTTTTCTTTTTGTCTATGGGGCGAGGTGGTACAAACGGCCTTTAAAACAAAACAAAAAAAAAAAATGCCAAGAAACCCAGTTAAATATTTGAATTGATCTCACGTACGCCATGTCCACTATGTTTTCCTTCTCTTGAGGAGCCAAAGCCATTACAGGCAAGAAAGAGCTTGCACTTTGTAGCTGTAAAAAAAGCAGTCATCAGCCCCAAGCATAACATACTATACCAAATCAACATCAAGGACATTTAAAGTGCTACGAGGTTCACAAATCAGAAAGATAACTACCATGTAATGACCAGCCATATATTCAGGAGTTGCACCAATTGGCACTTGTGAATCATACACAATCAATCCAACCTGCAAATATACAAGAATAATTCCTGGGGGAAAACTAAGCAACAGATGCAAGGTAATAATTAATAAGGAAATTTAATTATCCAAAATTACATGCACCTTTGACCACTTGCTCAAAGGATCGAGGTTCACTCCTCTGTTCAACAGAACATCAGCCAAATCCCGTCTGCGTGTCTACATCCAGACCAAGAAGAGCTTGTTAAGAAATAGGTTGTGACAAAATCTGAAAACATAAATTTGATAAAAAGGCTACAGCATGTGAAACAGGTAAACATGATCTCACCTTTAAGGTGTTAGTTCGTAAACAAATAGGACGGGGCTTTTCAAAAGCTTCGATGAGTTCCAAAAGTTCAACAACCGGAAACATCTGTATATTCAAGTGGAACCACGACCACCATGTCATAAAATAAACAAATGACATAGCACAAGCCCAAATATTGCAAGCATACAGTTTTATCAAAGTGTACAACACTATTCACTTCACCTCCACCATCATCTCAATCAAGAACTCATTGTATCCATAATACGAGCATAAGTCCATCTTCATCTGATTAACATATTCCTTCCTTGCTTTTCCTTCTTGCCTCAATGCCTTAAAATTTGAAAGGACTCGTACAACTGAAAAGAAATTTGTAAGTAAGAATTAAGGAACATTCAAATACGACTGAGAACATCCATCTTTTTACCAATGACCCGGTCATTAGTGACACAAGTAACTTTGTCAGAACTAGTGAGAAAATAAGCAGCTGAATGTGAGGCATACTTTCTTTTATCCTCCTTTGGAGATTTGGAAGATCAGGAGGTCGATGAGCCTCTCCCACAAGCTCCTAAATTTTTTTAACATCGTCAACTACTAAGTTCTGCTTAGAACAAAAGACAAGATGCTAACTAGAAAAAAGAAAAGAAAAAATCAACACAACACCTCCTTGGTAGGCAGTCTGAACTCATCTGATTCTTCTTTGATGTTGAGCTGCAACTCTGCCCCTGCTTCTTCTTCCTCCCTTGCCCTTTTCTCATCAATAGCCTTCGATGTTTTCTCGATGTCTGATTCATCAGAATCAGAACCAGATTCTGAACTGGTATCCGAACCTTCCCCTGCCAAACAATTTTCTGTTGATAGTAAAGTGGATAGCAAATACTACTAAGTCCCCCCCCCCCCAAAAAAAAAGAGAAAAACAAAGAAACAAAAGCCCGCACACTCGGGCAATACACTAATCAGAAACTATAAAATCCTAACAAGAAAAAAAAGTGTAAGAAATCCAAATGTCCAGACTGATAGAGCTCACATTACTTTGCTCAAACACTTCCACCAGTAATTTAAAAAAAGCCCAAAAAGGAAAAACATTCAAGTGCAATAAGCATCAATCATGAAAACCCCAAAAACATGGAGGCAAAACCAACCTTTTGATAAGGACTGAAAATGAAATTCTCTATGCCCACTAGCACTACTTAAGGACGTGACAATCAGGAAATGTCTTCAAAAGAAAAGAACTAAAAGTCACAAAGTTTCCATTTTTGGTCAGATGGAAATCATCTTAAGTCAACCCCCCCCCCAAAAAAAACAAAAAAAAATAAATCATCTTCCATCCCAAAAATCTGATCCAAGGAAACTATTAATCTTTCTCTGATGTTTGTTCATTTGGTAGTGTACAATAAAAATTGGTAGCAGAATGGTGATCAGGTGGCATGGAGGTTATGTTAGTGATGGTGGGGTTAAATGATGGTAAGGCCTAGATGGCAGGGGCCTCGGTAGTATTGGTGGGGAAGATGGCTGTGGTGATGATGGATAGTGGTGGAAAGGAAAATCAGATTCCTTCAAATTGAAAAGGAGAACATTTTGCTGCTAAGCCCAATATTTATTTTTCTATTGTTAATTGTTTTCCATCCACCATGTCCTACCAAATGAAGAAAATTAGGGGCATTATTTCCCAAAAATCATTCTCTCCAACCAAATAGGGAAAAAATATGAAAAAAAATTTGCTAACTAGTTCTAATCACATTACCTTCATCATCAGTTCCCACCAAGTCATCTGCAAGAAGATCATCATCACCATCAAATGAACATCCAGAAAGAGAATCAACTTCTTGTTCATCTCCACTGCATCCTAGCTCCTCTTCTACTTCTACTTCATCTACTCTGAAATCTTCAGAATCATCATCTCTCGGGTCCAACTTTTTTGGGTGTTTGGCAGTGAAAAACTCCTGCTTTTGCCTCTTTCTCACAGAGGTCTTTTGTGATTTTGTACCCTTCTTCATTACTATAGCTGCAACCATACTTGTTCAACAAAGAAAGAGAACAGAGTGGATGGTAGGTAAGCTTTATGGTGCTTATATTCAACTGACCATGAATGTGAAAAGAAAATAAATTGGAGAAGTTTCCAGAAGAAAAAGAAGATTCAGTTTAACACCTTCGGTAAGCAGGTTAAGCAACACAAATATCTTTCAATGCAAGTAACTAGCTGGAGGAGCACTTCTTGATGACAAGCTTACGACTACCGCAGCTGCCGTTGGATCAACCACATTCAGTGCGCAAAAGTATTCTTTATCTGAATCATATTCAATAACAGTCATTAGTCATTAGTATTCCAATCATATGGATTAACACCTAAAGACTAAGCTGTTGTTTACAAGCAGTTAATGTTGGTCGGTTTAGAAACCCTTGCCTGGACTAACCGAAAAGTATGCAAATTACTTAAATGGATGAACTGCTTGGCTTGTCATTCAATTATGCAGCTATTCAAGCACAAAACACAATCAGCTTAATCACCGCTTCAACCACTCAGTCGTCCGTTTAATTTTGATTTATTCTAATAACTGCTTCAGGCACAAACTTCTTCTTTCTGGGGTTCATTATTTATTGGCTCATCATACTAATCAATTGGGCTAGTCCAATTGAAATTATACCTAACACTAGTACCCATGCTTAGATATTAAATTCAAGCTCCGAGGATTCAAGATCCGAGGTTACCTGAAAAGAAGATCAAATCAGCCCATCTTTGCACTGTTCAAGTGCTTCTTCCCAAAGGAATCGAACTTAGTGAATAGTAAATGCTGAACAGTCACATTAATCAAATTCTGGCACCCTATGGCTTCAACAGAAATTCCTTAACTGTTGACTGTATGCTTTTACTTCAAAATACTTCATTTCTCGTCTCATTTTTTGCTATAAAAGGAGTTAATTTCTCATCCCATTTTCTCTATTCGGTTCCCTTGCCTTAGCAGCTAATGAGTTTGACTGGATCCTTTCATCCTTTCTTTGATTGGTGGATATTTTGTTCAGAACATAAGAAAAATGACCTTGATTCCATGGTGTTCCATCAAGCGTCATCAATGAAACCCATCTTGGTTTCTTTCTTTTAGAGAAGAAACCGTTTTGATTTCTCTCTTTTACATAGTATCTTTAGCCGGACTGATTTTCTGCCTAAATAATTGCTGGCGGAACCTTATACCCTTGGGTTCACCCTGGCTCATGCGTCCTTCTTTGAGGGGACTAGCATATGGGCCAGGATTTACCTCCTGCTGGCATTCAATTATCCACCATTAGTTTGTGGGAATCATCTAGGTGGATGTTGCTCTTATTCTTTCTCCTATCGGACAAGTTGCCATTGAAGCGAGACATGATGATTATTCTGTTACTGATAAGATTCATCACCCTAATATCTTTTTCTTTTCTATTCAAGCCAGATAGCTTAGCACTTTTATATCGAAATGTATCTAGTAAATTATCACTATCAAGAATGAATAGAAGGCTGATACTTTTTTATTTTTCATGTTCAGGTTGTATACTTTAATCTGTTCTTTTCGTATTTGGTCTTGTGGACATCCGTGTGGAAATGTAAGCAACCAAAGGTTTTAATTAATTGGCAAATTCGGACAAAATTTTCTCGCTTCTTGGTCTTGAGGCTTGAGAATATAGCAAGTAATAGCCAAACAAATAACTTTTTATTTCAGTAAAATCTGACAATTCAGCTTTCTAACAAATCGGAACCCTTAAGCAAACCAAACTAGAATTTTGAGAGCTTAACCAATTTGTCTTCTCAGACCTGTTGAATTTTCATTTTGTTACATTTCAACAAATAGTTGAAAGGCAATTAGAATGACATTAGTGCTATGACGTCTCTTATGACTAAGACGACCTGTTGATGGCGCAATCAATATTGCATCAAATGGTGTTCTTTTTGAAACAAGTGGTGCATTGCTTGGAATTTTTATTTTATTAGTTATCAATAGAAAACATTTTGATTGTTTTAAATGGAATAGGAAACACGTCATCATATGAGAGGTTTAAAAAAACTGCATCGTTTGGATCAAAGTTTTTCTTAACACACATCATTTCTAAACTTTAATCAGTATTTTAAAATACTAGCGTTCCCCTTTTCACTATTCGAGTCCAAGTTGAGTCTTCTTCTTACTTCTACGCTTTCACAAAATGAAAAATTTTCAAATCCTAAGACTTTAAAACCCCACAATCTCGTTTCTTACTGTTATTAATGGCTCCGCGAGGCACTCTTAGAAATGTTGCTGACATTACTTCATGTCTATCACTATCTAATATACTTGATATCTATAATAGGTTTGACATTCTAACTACTATTCCGGTCGCTGTATCTTCACTAAATGAGAGGCCTTGCTCTACTCATGATAGCTTCACTGCAATTTATGAAACCCATTTAAAGGATGGATTTCACATCCCTGTTGCCAGGAAATTTGTGGAGATAATGGAGACCCTAGAGATTCTTACCGCACAGCTCCATCTAAATGCCATATGGCACTTGGTGGCCTTCTATGTCTTTTTTCGGCAACATTAAGGAAAATAATTGGATTTATTTAACCCCTAGAAAAGATGTTACAGTAAGCAAATAAAATCCCAACTTGATAAAGAATTGGAAGGATCGATTCTTCATTATTAAAGTCTCAATCAACTAGATATTGTCAAATGATTGGACTTATGCAAATTTAGCTTATTCTAGTTTAGTCAGTGAAAATGAACATTTTTGTACTAGGCCTCGTACAAACCTTGTGAAAAAAATGCCGTCGAGTTGCACAATACTAGTAGCCTTCTCGTCCCCACTGCCTTGGATAAAGTAGATTCGCATATTGCAATCGAGGGTGATGCAATCACCAACTTGCCTCCTCGCCCATTGAAAAGGAGGGGCATTGTATTGAGAACACGCTTTAGGATTCACCTTGACATTGACTGTTCCAGCAATCGTCCGGAAACTTTACCAATTACTTCTAATATTAATGAATTTTCAAGAAAGGTTGATGTTATTCTTGCCGAGTGTGTGGCTAAAGTGAGAATTGAGATGAGAGTAGAGAAGGTCGTACATGTCACGACCCGGAGTTATGCAGATCCGATTAATTATTACTCATAAAATCTAAAATCCCAAATAATTATGATAATAAACATTAAATTCCAAAAATCTGGGTGTGACCAACCCAAAATATAGGACTCGACAATTTCACCCACCCAGAATCTCATCGAACAACCATCCGGACAAAAATGCAAACGACGTCCTAAGGACAGCCATAAGGGGAAACGATCAAAACAGACTCCGCACTAGGAAAATCAAACAAGACCGGCTCATCTGAATTGTACAGAAAGAATACTCACCAAAACAATGCGGTGTCGCGCCGAACCTTGCCCAACTCTTGCAGCAAATCTAAGACTTTTACTCTGAATGAGAGAAAATAGAAACTGCGAGCAGAAGGTTCAGCAAGCATCATCATGAAAAAAACTGTGCATATAAATCAAAGGAAGAGCTCATATAAAAATCAAATATCGAGACTAGCAACCAATCCAACTCTGAACTCCGCCACATATACCGAAACCACCATACACGCATAGCAGATGCCAATCCAAATCCAATCTGTGCATCATACGACTGTGTTTTGGGTCAGTAGTTCTAGGCTGTCACATATCATTATTGGCTCCATTAGCCCAGCTACATTTTAGGCCTACAGGCTTTGGCCATTCAAATTTCAATATCAACTACATTTTAGGCCTATAACTATCGGCCACCTAAATTCTAATATCGACTACATTTTAGGGCTATAGCTCTCGACCATCCAATTTCTAATATAAAATATATTTTAGACCTATAGTTTTCGACCATCCAATTTCCAATATTAGATACATTTTAGACTTATAACTCTCATCCATCTTTTATTGACCCTAAGGGCCTCGGACTCCCCTGTCCCAACGCACATAGCAACCCACCAGGGTCTCAGACCACCATGTTCCTACACACATACTAACCCACCGAGTCTAGGACTCGGCTCATGTTCATACAAATATATGGATATAAAATATACATAAAAATATCAGATACTAAATTAGATCAAAAAAAGGCGTCACATGTACTTATCTTAACCTTATACCAAGAAAATAAAAAAAAATGCTTACCCAAATCGTGCGTTTCTCTCTCCTCTGCGCCCGCCCTTTCTCTCTGCGTGGCTTCTCTCTCCTCTGCGCAAGCCCCTTCCTACGCGTCGCTGCCTCGCACGAGAGCCGCCGCTGACCTTCGCGGCGCGCTCTCTCTCTCCTCGTCGTGCACTACCGCTGCCTCTTCTCCTCAAGCGCAAACCCTCCTCTTTCTCTCTCCTGCCACGCGCCTCTCACCGCGCCGTCTCTCCTCCGCGCCCACCACTAGCCAGCGCCGCCTCCTTCTTCTCCCTTCCTCCTACTCTCGCGATACCCTCTTCTCTCTATCTCNGTGTGTGTGTGTACACACACAACCCACATTCTATAAATGTATATATACACGAACCCACATCCGTATCCATCCATATTTACACATAACATATACATATTAACATGCCCATATATATATATATATATACACACACACGTCAGTATGTTTACTTTCATGTACACATACGCATGCCGCACATAAACGCTTCCCACCGACTCATCACCATTTCAATTACCAAACAGTTACCGCAGCCCAAACAGAGAGCTAGGCTCTGTTCTCCGTTATACTCCCGATTCCCACTGAAAATATGGAAAAAAAATCTCAACTTTTCTTTTCCCACGTGAAAAATAAGGATTTGTAGGATAAGCTACTAAATTTCACCTCCCAATTCATGCTAAGCCCCCACAAAATCACGGGTTCTTCGCCATCAAAGTCGTGGCACTGATTTTCCCAATTTTCACGTCAAACAAAATTTCAAACGATTCTCACAATCCTCAGCAAGCTTACAAATTTACATCTACAAGAAGAGATACAATTATTTGCAAGAGAAAGAGAGGATTTAATTGCCTGGTTTTCACTTTTCCGGCGATAACCAGCGACGGCAGCAATAGCGGCGCGCCTCCTCTCTCTCTGCTACTCCGCGTGCCAAAATGAAGAAGAAGAAAAAACAAACGACATTTAAGGACGAGGAAGAAGAACGGAAGAGAAACGAAAGGAGGGGAAAAGAAGAAGAGGCGGAAGAGAGAGCGCGAGAGAGAGTAAGAGGGGAGAAGGTAGGGAAGGACGAGA